>VYXB01007645.1:709153-885676 GCA_013397135.1 Pachyramphus minor | reverse complement strand
CAGAGCCACCCCTCCACCTCTCTCACCTTGCCTGTCCCTTATGTAGAGCTTGTAGCCATCCATGGCAGCACTCCAATCATGCAAGTCATCCCACCATGTTTCCGTGATGGCAACTACATCACAGCTTTCCTGCTGCACGATGGCTTCCAGCTCTTCCTGTTTGTTACCCACGCTGCATGCATTGGTGTACATGCCCTTCAGCTGGGCTGCTGGTTCCACTCTTAGCCCGGCCTTTCCACCCTTAGACTCATCTCTGGAGAGCCCGATTTCAATCCCTTCCCCCTTCAAACCTAGTTTAAAGCCCTGCTGATCAGCTCAGCCAACTTACAGGCTATAGTCCTTTTGCCCTTGCTAGATGGATGAAGCCCATCTGATTTGAGGAGACCGTGGAATTTACTCCATGGTCAAAAAACCCAAAATTCCGCCAGTGACAGCAATCCTTTAGCCACATATTGATGAGATGGGTTCTCCTACTCCTCTCCTCATTCATATCCGTTACTGCCGGAACTGAGGCAAACATCACCTTGCTCCTGTGTCATTAACTAATTGACCCAGCTAACCAATGTACGTAACTTGATGGCATTAAGGCTATTTTCTGTGCTTTTTTTAATTGAATGGCTGTTGCTAACACATCCAAAGTGATGGTATGAGTCACAGGATACAGGTATATCAGAGTTGGCAAATTCGAGATCTGATACTGATCGCTGTTGACTGTTGCATGATATGCATAAGGAGTTTGGCAGGAGAACTCATGTATTTCCAATAGAAGTGTTTTGAATTCCAGACCCTACCCTCCGTCATCCCAATAGCCAGTACAAATTGGCATCTGACTGAACACCTTGAGTGTCAAGATCATAAGAAAAATTCAGATTGAAAGGGATCCCAGGTGGTTGTAGTCCAGCCTCTTCCTTGTGAATACACATCATTCCTCTCAAATCGAGTTGAATCTTTGTGCACAAACAGTGCTTTTTAGATCAAAGTAAATTCTGTTAATTTAATTGTGGAATAGTACATGCAGGTCACACTGGCTTTAAGCAAAAGTGTGAAGACCATGCTAAATTAACTGCACTCCTAATTCAAGGACTACCCATTCTTTCATTAATGACCTTACTTCGAAGAGTATTTTGTTAATCTAGCCATTTATTGCTTTAATTACAAAAAAATACTGATTTTATTTATTACAGCATACTTGTGTATCTTTGTTCTCATTTTTTTATGCAGTTTTATGACCGGTTGGTGACATAACCCAAGAAAGTATGTAGTGGCTTTGTTGAGAATAAACGAAGCAGAAGGGGGGAAAAAACCCCTGCTCTCAAATCCTGTGTATTTTGCCTCCCAAGGTGGACCTGTGCTGGAGTTAGTCAGGGCTGCATCTCATAGCTAGCACCAGATTTCAGATGTGCCCATGAGAATGGTTCTCATTATTTTCTTATTATTGTAAGTTTCATTTACTAAGGCAGGCTTGAAGATTGCCTTTGTATGAGTGAGGAAATTTGCCTGTCTAAACCAGGCTCACATTTTGGCTAGTTTTTACCAAGAGCTGTCAAAAATAGTATGGAGGAAGACGACAAAGTAGTAACAGCAGCAGTACAAGGAATTCTGGACTGAAAAAGCAGAATACAAAGAGATAGCTCCATGGTTGGCAAAGTGCAGCCAGGACTACACTGGGATATTGGCATACATTGTTGCAGAACCGCATTGCTTTTATAATATGTGTTACAGGTTTGGATTTGAAAAGTGTTTCTCTTCCATCGAAGAAACTTTCATTGAACTAAATATATGATGTGATAAGTATTCAGTGACAGCTAAGTCGTTAGTATGAAGATGCATAAGAGGTTGAGGTTTTTTCTCTCCTACTTCAAGGTCTTGGATGTCTTTCAGCATACTATCTTTTGATACCACACGGCTTTACCACTTTCAGTTTCACTGGTAGAGGAAAGCACTTAAAAGGCAAAGCATGAGATTCCCACACTGTTTTTCTGTCTTAAAGGTATGTCTTGGATGAATGGCTGCATGGAAGTGTAACTGGGAGATGGAACAAGGGTGGCTGGCATAGCAGACAGCAGAAAAATTGTCTGTGAGATGCCCAGATGAATGGGCCATGTCCGGAGGAGCAGTGGTAGTGTGTGTCTTGTTTTCATGACATGTATTGTCTCCCTTTTGACTTCATCTCCAGTTCTAGTAGATGGTTTTCAGGTCATGAGGGAGACTTTTCCATCTTTTGCAATCACTGGAATTGATTCTAGTAATATTTACTAGTCATTTCACAGCACATTTTCTATTTCCTTTCATTCTCAGTTGAAACTGTTGCTAAACTAATAAATATAACACCTCGTAAGTTACTTCTGTAGGATATCATGTGTAGTCACTTCCACCTTTGCAGAAGTTGCATGCTAAAGAAGCTGTGTATGATGTGGATTCCATTTAGATAAGACCCATTTCTGGCATCCCTGCAGTATCTTTTACATGACCATGCTTTTCTTTCTTAATCAGAGCTAAAAGCTTTGTGCATGTGGTGTACGGATAAAACTGTGTGCCCTGTAATAATGCGGCAGTGATTTGGGAACTCTGTATTGCGTTACACATTCACCTTGAAGTGAGCAGTTTTCCTTTCAACTTTCTGCACAGCCAAGACTTGAAAGCAGCCCTCAATCAAAGTCTAAATATCAGTACAGGTAGATTGCAAACCAGTTCTAGTTCTGCTTTAAATATAGTCATTGAAAACATTTAGACTGCATCTGTCCCCTTAATGTGGAGCAAGAGGTGCAGCTCTTTAAGCCTGTGATCTGCCTGGAGAAAACTGCCATCAGTGCAGAGACCATAAAGCAATTTTAGTGATGCCTTTAGAGGACAGTGCACAAGCATTAAGTAGGGTGACTATTTGGGAAAAAAAAGGTTTATTTTGAGATAAGACTTCTGCATGCTTAAGCTTCAGGGAGACAGTTGTAATCAAACCTTCCTGAGAGCCCAGAGCAGGGCAAGGGGAGAAGCCCAGAGGGGATCCAAGGTTGCCTTTGCCAATCTTGACGTTCTCCATTAAGCAGCAACAAGAGGAGAGCAGAGCATAACCTAGTATGCTGGATATCTGCACTGCAACAAGAAAGGTGCCCTGGATTGCAAATTTATACATTTTAAACATTATCAACCCACTGCCCACCAACTTTGCTAAAGTCAAAACACTACTTCCTTAGGTACCTAAGGTAGTGACCACAGAACAGCTCTGATGTCTTCCTCTGTAAAACGCTGTGTTACAGCTTGCCATACTTTGTGTTGACTCATGCGTCAAACCCCTTGATTTAAACAATGTTCAGGTATAATTATCTTAGTCTGCAATATTCTGATATTGACTGTCATAATAAGTGTTTCTGAGCATCTTACCTCTGCTAAAATCTTTCTCACCTGCTCTGAACCTCCCACCCACGTTTATGTTGACTGTGCAAGAAAAGTTTGTTCAACAAGTGATGCATGTGTGCATGTATGTGTACATATTACAAATAGACATATCTGTTACTGCACTTTTTAACTTTTCTGTGTCTTTTTTTTGTTCGTTCTGTATTGTTTAGTTTATTTCAATGCAACTCACTGTGATACTAAACACTGCATCTTTTATAGTGTTTTTACATTTTTAGTTGAAAGCTGTGGGGGCCTATGTAGGGGGCACATAATGTAGACTTACTTTATTCTATCTCCATGAGTCTTGTTTTAAGTGTTTTCTGTCTGTCGTTTGCTTTTTGTGCTATGGGTCATACATATGCATACATAGCACATCACATACATGATGCTTTTGTTTTGATTTTGTGGACAGGTGACTCCCAAACTCAAGACCCTCTGTGATTTTCTTTGTCATTCTGAATACTCGTATGAATCTATATTTTCACAATTTACTATGCTTCATATCTCTGAGCAAAATTCACTTAAAGTACTCTTGGAGATCAAACACAATATGTTGTTGATGTTGCCACAGTGGGTTTTCATTCCTATTTCATTGAATTAATACATTTTTGCCCAACAATAATATTGAGTTCTTCTTTTGTCTTAGTCTTTTTGAAGAGTATTTTGGCCAACAAAATTGAGCCTTTGCTGTTTTAAATTGCTTCTCAGAGTAATTCTTAGGTATCTGTCACATTGTAAAAATACTTGGTGTTTGATTCTGAGGGGAAACAGTGAGAGAACTTCAGGGATAATTTCTTAGGACCCAAAATGGTGGTGAAGTTTTGGTTTAGCCTGACCTCTGCTGGGTAAGTCTTGGACTTGGCTCTTCCTCTCTATCCCAACACAATACTACTCTGCCTTTGTATTGTCAATAACATCTCCATGTCCAGAAATTCAAGTCTTGACTCTACAAGCACAGACTTCACCTACATTCTGGTGTGCAGATGAAGAGAAAATGCCTTTCTATTCTTATTGTAATTATTTATTTTTATTAGAATTGGGTACCTGTTTTGTTGGGCACATAAAATAAAGGATTGTAAATGTTTCAAAGCCTTAAACTTTGTGTAGTAAAAGAGGTGCAAAATATATGCAGAATAAAATATTCTCCTATATTTTATACTGCCAGCAAATTCTGTTAGTGAAATAATTGTGCAGCACAGAAGAATCCAGATTATTAACTATTGTTTGCAAGAGAAACCTCACTTTTGAATTTGGGGAGTGTGGAGTAAATCATCCTTTGGGAGCTTGGGAGCTTTTGTTCTCTCTTTGTGCAGCAGAACCATTTCCTTCCCTATCCTTGTAGGTATGTGTAGAAAAGCTGTGTTAAAAACAACTTCTGTAAATGATGCATAAATTTAATTGATTTTTGTTTAAAAAATATCAACAGGGAAAAGAGATAGGAGTGATTCTTAACAATCTGTCATTCAGCTATTGTCTGATGATGAGAACTTCTGTGTGTGTGTCAGGGAGTATGTATATAAATGGAGAAAACTGTTGGTAAAATAGAGCCCATCCAGTCTGAAATGAATAGTCTTGTCTGCGCCAAGGATGTAGTATGTTGTTTAGCATTTGGGTCACTTCTTTCTAGTGGTTTGATGTTAATCTCTGTTTTCCCAAGACATGGGGAGAGCAGTGGGAATTTCCTGTCTGCCTCCAAATCACTGTAGCTACCAGAACAGCCATGACTGTCTTACCACAGTGGCTAGTGAAGTCCCTCATGGCGTCTGCAAGGCCAGACTGCCTGGGGGTTGTTCAAGACAAAGCTGGGTTACAGACCTGCTACCTGTCATCACTGAGGACGAGAAGAGGGGAAAAAATGGAAATGTGGGGTACCATATTCTCTCATGTCAGCTTGACTTGATTGGAGGAGTGCTGTAAGGGAAATGGTGTGCAGACGCTGTTGTGGCACACGTTCAATAGGGAGCACTGTGCTATATGATGGGGATGTAAGTGATATTTGTTTTATGGGGTATTATGGAACTCTGAGAACTTGTTAAAAGTTGTGACTGTAACTTGCTGATCTTCCCCCCCCCGCCCCTTCCCCCTTAGCACTGACACCTACACCTTGTGAAACTAAGCTGATTTGTTAACAAGTAAAAAAAATTGGAAGGAAAAAACCCTCAACCTTTTGAGTTTGTTCTAGGCGCTTTTATTTAGTTGTATTTTCCTTTACATATGTAAAATAAAGGATGTCCTAGTGCATGGGAAATAGGGTTTTTCATTTCTAACTAAGCTTATATTCTTCATGTGGCAGGTACAAGCACTGGTATGCAGAGGATGGGGTTTGTGGAGGTAAAGTGTAATACCTGGTTGTGTATTCTCAGGAGACATTATCTGTTGCCTGTGTAACTAAATGTGTAACAAGAAATAGAGACTGTTAACCCACAGAGGCAACCACTGGAAAATTATCTACCTGGGGTCTCATAAACTGTCTTGAGCTGCTTCTTAATGAAGAGTTCTCAGATAATGCATGCCTAGACTGGGAGAGATTATGGGTAGATATTAACAGGATGTTGAGCTAATTGCTGACACAGAGCTGGTTCTCCTTCTTTTTTGCCTTTGAACTGTAATTACATCCTGAGAATGGAGACTGGACCAAGAAGGAAAAATAAAATATAAAAACCAACCCTACAGTACCCCAACCCATCCCTTCCCCTAAACAAACAAAAGCCCCAAAACAACCAAACGTCCAACCCAAAAAAGAGTTCTTGGGAAACAATTTTGGATAGCAGGTTGTGGGAATGAAGTGAGGGTGATACTGCCTGGAAGGACTTTTGACTTCTGCAGTAAACCGGGTAGAAATTCTTTCTCTCTGCACCACCAGGTTGTTCCGTGACTAGAAGTGCTGAGCAGCATTTGGAGGCTGTGGATTCCACTCTGCTTCCAGTCCTGCCATCTTCCAGACCAGCACATGAGGCCTGTATCCAAACAGATGCTTGGAAAATATGTTCAGGATGCTCAGTCTATTTAGCGGTGGTTTTCACATGCCATCCCCAGAGGGCATCCCTTCATTCCCCATGGTCAAGTGAAGAGCTTGTTAGTCTTGTCTCTTTGGTCTGGGTAGCCAAGGGACCACTGTACTGATGATATGCCCTGGTCATAGACTTGTCCAGTTTTGCTTTGGAGGAAAAGCATTTTCCAGACACCTTCCCCTTTAAAAGCCAGGGCTTCATAATGGATGGTGTCAGCATCTACTGGGAACCCCCTCAGGACAGGTCTCTCTCTCTCACCTTTTCCTTTAAATCTTTTGTTTGTTTGTTTGTTTGTTTGTTTAGCTTAAGAAATTACATCTGTTTCCTGATTGCTTTAGATGTTTTTTCTCTCAGGAATTTAAAAACAGTCTCTTTTTTTTTTTCTTCACAACTGTTTAGATCCCTTCCCCCTCCTCCACTCCAGCTTACTTCATTTTCCATCTCATTCTGGAAGAGCATTTCCCCTTTCTCATTATATCATGTGTGCTCTTTTGCTCTCCCCCATCACTATCAGCCCTCCCCCCAATCCTTTCAGGCAGGATAGAGCACACTTCTAATCACTCGTACTTTTTATCTTCTTTCTGAATCTTCAGCAAAACCTTTCTGATCTCTCTGTGTGTTCTGGAGCAGAACATGCCAGGATCGGAACAGGGTGAGGCTGAAAGCAAAATCACTGAAGCAATGATTGAGAGTCATCTTAAAAGTAAAAAGTTAACTTTGTGATTCAATATCTTCTATACAAGATCTAGAAAGTTCTTTCCAAGATTGTACATTTTAAGTGCTTGCATTTGGAAAGAGCTCAGAATGTTTATTTGAAGGTATAAGGTACTGGTATGAGAGTTTCGAGTGCATTATTCAAGCACATTCATGTGTTTTGGGGTCTGCCATTTGTCACATCAAAACACGTCAATTGTTCTTTGTCTTTTTGGTTTTGTTGGACTTTGGTTTTGGGTTGGGTTTTTTTCTCTTTTTAAGGGGGTGCAGGGAAATTAGTCAGAGAATCAGGATAATGGCTTTAACAAACGGAAATAGTTTGTGTGAATTAGTCTACAAGCAGCTCCTCATTTAAGCATTATTAGAAACACATTTTAAATCACTTTCACCCTTACAGTTTTGTGTACATCCTTTGGGTTTGTAATAGAAGGTGGTACAAAACGAACTCCCAAGGTGAGGAATTCTCTTTCTGAAGAAGTTGCATGGCGTCATCTGTGGTATATCTGAAAGATCATAATCTTTTTTTCTTTTAACATGCTCAGAATTTACATGGATTTTTGTGGCAGCTCTCTACAAAAGTATTAATCCAGTTAGATAAAGCGGAAGTTCAGGATGAAGTTTCTAGCTAAAATACTTTTCTGCCTCTGAAAGTTTAGCTGTGTCTTAGTTTACTATATTTTCAAAAAGTTGGTGCTACTTTTTAATGGACATTTTATTTTTTTCAGCTAATAGCTGGTTAATGAATAGCCCTGACTGTTGCAAGGTTACAAGAATGATGCATCCAATACAAGAGAGGCATGGGGACATTTCCAGTGGTATGTCTACCTTGTTTTGTGAGACAATATCCATCATTAAATTGACATTTAAAACAGCTGGTGTTGTGTGCTTGTCTTTGTGAGAGGCAGCAATAATGTCACAGGACTTTCTCTTTTACATCTTGGTAATAGATAGTGAATGTTAAATGATGCTATTAAGGATCTGGGCTCTGATAAGAGACAGTAGAAAGAGTTGCAGATAATCTATATTGTTGATGACAGAGCTCAGTCATAAGATCACAGAGATGACAGAGAAATGCCTGAATGTTGTGTCCAGGGTTCAAGAACCTGTCTGCCAGTTGGATCCTCTTTTCACAGTGCCTGTTTGTTATTGCTATTTGATATGTTCACTAGCAGTTAGAAAATGACAGCTTTTCACGGGCTTTGAGCATTGATGAGCTTTAAGGCAAAACCACAACATATCTTTAAACAGTCTTGTAGCTTTTGCCATGGAGCAACCAAAAATCATTTTTCCAGAGTATTTTTGTATGCGTTAGAAATGGGTGACACAGAATGCTTGCTTAGTATAATTTGTTCACTTACAGAAAGTTACCCTTTCTGATCCCTTGAACATCAAAGTAGGAACAAACTGAGGGCTGGCAGTCCCTTCCTACATAAATGCTTGGTTGGGCACTCTGAATCTTATTCACAGGATCAGATTGTCTGCTCCTGAGACTCTCACCTTATTCACTGCAGTTGCTTAATCTGCAGCATTGTACCAGGTCCCAGCCTGACCTGAAAAACCCTGCTAGCTCCACATTCTTCCAGCAGCAAGCCTGGGCTGCTAAGCTTGACGGTGTCCTTCTGAGCTGATAAGCAACTCACAAGGTGGGAAGGATGAAATCATGCTTTAGACAGCATCACCATTCTGGTTCCTTTGCTTGGGGCGTGACTTTATCACTTCAGAATCAAGATTTGAAATTAAGAATAAACATTTTCAAAGCAGTCCTGCAGTCCCGCAGGGGTTTGTCTTAATTCTGACTGCTTTGTAGCCTATCTTCCAAGTATTCAGATGCTTCTCCAGCTAACATCCTTCCCACATCTGCCTTCTGGTGGGGGCCTGATTCTGAAGACAGATGCACTTTGGGTCTTTGAGTCCTGCCTCTTGCTACTGCTGCAGGTGACTGTTAAACCTTTCCATAAATGACTCTAGATCCATTTTAAAACCACGTTTTGTCCCCACTGTTCCTCTTAGAAGACTGTGCAGTTACTCGCTGCTGTCATAGCTAGTGAGTCTCAGTTCCAGTCTGAATTTTCTGTTTGCTGAAGCAGTACTGTTTTCTGGGTGATGCATGGTGAGCGTCTCCCCAGTGCTGGCAGACTTGGATCTTTACTGTTTGTTCTGCCTGAATGCATAGCTTTAGTAAAGTGGTAAACTTCTATGGTGCAAAATTAGATGTTTTTTAAAGTTTACATTTTAGATTAGAAGAAGAATTCTTATGACAGTCACATTAGATGCTGACTAAGTTGGATAGAATCTGTTCTGTAGTGTATCAACTGTCTCCTTTTCGTTTCTTTGCAGTTTGTTTTTTCCCTGAGTGTGATGGACAAGATCTCTGTTTCAGACTGCTTTCTTTTTGAAACATTTCTTCAAGCTCTTTTTTTTTTCTTGCATGCATGAAGTGCTTAATGCCCTCCATCTGCATGAAAATCTTTTGTATATAACTCTAAAAGCTCCCTTAGGACTGTAGACTTTTTTAAATGGAGCAATTTAAACATTTTCCACACAAATGGGCACTTAGGGCAAATGTCATTATAAAAATAGTAAGAATATTTGTTAGATATTTTCACTGTTTTTCGTTGTTTGTTTTTTTTTTAAGACCTGCCTCTCCAGTCACAGTGGAAATTACAAGTCAAATAGAATCAGCATGATTTATGTTATTGGCAGAGAAGTAAGGAGTTTGTAAGGCTGGGATGGGAGATGTTAATAAGAAAGAGAAACAATAGACGGTTGTCTCTGCTTTAGTCAACACGGTGCGGGTGTTGAGGCTGATGTAATGGCATTGCTGCTTTCCTACTCTGAGTTGTACATACATATTTATAAACACATGCAAATCAAGAACTGAGTTTGCAAGATAAATTAATAAAACAGATTGAGATGCAGAACAAAGCAAAAAATTCAAATCCTGCTCAGACTGAATAAAAGTTTTCATTTGAAACTAATGTGTTAAGATTCTCAAGTTTCACTTGAGGAAATACATGACGCTGGATATTCTTGTAAGGACATATGTTGAAACTTGTGTTGTAAAATTTGAGGCTTACGTACAGTTGACTAGTAGACAGAGGCTCTATTTTGTGGAGGTTTTGGGATTCTAAGGAAATTTTTTTCTGATTTGAAACAGAGCTCCAACATAGTCAGATTTCACGTGGAAGAAAATCCTAAACACAGTATTTTTAGATCACATGAAATACTTAATTCCAGCAGGATCAGACTGTTTTGTTTCAAATTTGACTGTTTAAATGTTTTAAATTGTTGCTATACCTAACGCAGTCTTTCAGAAGAAGCTAATTTGAAGGGAGAAAAAGAAACACTTCATGTAGGAATGCAGTAACAGGAAGTTCTGACATTTGTCAAAATATTTCTCCCTCTTTCTAAAATTAATATTTTACAATATCAGTATGGTTTTCTGATACATTTCAGTATCAGTGGAATTGTATTATACACAGCAGGATTTCTGCCATTCTTTGTGACTGTGTGTCATCTGTGTTTTGGGGAGATACTCAAGCAGTGGGTGGAGAAATGCCTGTCTTCTCCTGCATGTTATTTTCCATTACAATGGTCAGTATCTGATGTCTAATAGAACATACATTCCTTGGGAAACTCAGTTATTGCAGTTGATGGTTTTTAACAGATCTTTGGTACTACTGATGAAAATGGGTACATGCTGTCTCTGTCAGAACAGCACTATTTTTAAACACATTCGTGGAATGTGGGTTTGCTACTTATATCCTTGTTTATTCCAGTGATGTATCCTTACTTTGTTAAGTCTTGATGGTCTACTGGATACGACAAACTAAGCTTGCTTTTGCAAAACTTGCCCCTGGTAGTTAAAACCAGCATTGAAAACAGATGGAATTTAGTAAGCCTTTTTAAAGCCCTTTGAAAATTTCAGCTGTCACATGGACTTGCTGTCAGACTAGTGACATTGTCAGTCATTTTTGTGATGAGTGGCCATATTGCCATAGAGTTTCATGATAACTGAACAATTCTTACCTGTAACTGGTGGCTCCTAATGCAGGAGGTCCCGCTTCTCCATTGCCTGTGGCATGCTGCCTCTTACTTTGCTCTGAGACAGGACCTCCTCTGTCTTAACAGGGTATCCAGTCAGGGTTTGGCATAAAAAATCCTTTTTTTTTTTTAGTTTTGGCAGGACTAGCCTTCTGCTAGGTTAGCTCCCCAAGCATAAATGTGGGCTGTCCTGGGGTGGGCAAGGAGAGCAATAGATTGCATTTAGATTGGTTAGCTCTATTATGCAGTTAGGTATCTATGATGAATGCTTTGGCACATGACAGCTTGTCTGTGCAAGGACTTTCATTTTTCTGTGAACAAAGGAGAAATAGCCCAGAAAAGCACTATTGTGGGGATGGATTCCTCATGCCATCTGAAGTAGCCATGATGACATCCAACAGCATTTTCAGTATTAATCCAGAGAATCTAGCTGAAAATAGTTGTTAGCATTGGCTTTGTTTTCCACTGTAGATCGGACTGGGATGGCTTGGTTTGTTTCAGACTTACCCAACATAACAGTTGGTAGTGCAGCTGAACAAGGGTTGAGTGCTGTGAGCTGATTTTGAGCATGTAGCTCGGCTTTGGTTTCTCCAGAGCTGTTCAAGGGAGTTTGGTCCTGGTTCCTCTGCAAACTCAGATGCTTTACCTAATAAGATCACCATATTTCCTACGTGTGTTAGCACAGATGAGTAAATAATTTCCGTCATATGCATCTGATGTGTTTTCAAGGGTAGTATGGGTATGTATGATCTTTTTATTACCTATTTAACCCTCTCTCTCTCTTATAAATGGAAGACTTCTGGCATGGGAATGAGATCATTTTGCATAAACTATTCAGTAAGGTTTTCCAGATGCTTAAATTTCAAAATAAATGAAAAAAAAATCTAAGAGGGCCAAACATGTATCTAGGATATGGCAAGTACTAGGGGCTGTATAGGCAGTCCAGAGCTCACTCTGACCTGGCAGCTCTGTTAACAGAAGCCGTGTAACTGCTGCACCAGAGTGTTCAACACAGGCTACAAAATCTATGTGAATGGTGAGTGAGTTTCCCCACATGGGCAATGTGAGACTGACCCAGGCACATTTCTGTCAGGAACAGTCACAGCACTGAATGTACCATAGGTTTCTCAAGTAGCTTTCCAACATCCTGACCACCCCTTGCTTTTGAATCAGAGCTGTTTTCCTGGTGCTGTTGAGGGAAACTTGATGATTAGTCTGCAGGAGTTAGGTGTCCTGGATCTGTCCTGGAGCTTTTCCTGGTGGCTGGAAGAATTCAGGTGTTCTGGAGTTCCAACTCGTGAGTGCAGGGCCTCGAGTTTAGTTCTTGCTGTAACTAATTTGCTTGATGATCATCTGTTAATTCAGTTCTAGTTGACATTTTTAAACCTGAATCTGAGAGAGACAAGAAGTTGAAACAAATCAAGGGCCTAGTCTAACCTAATCTTTGCCATAATCTTTCCTATTTAGCAATGAAGGAGAAAAGAACAAAAACATCTGTAAGCTTCCAGCTTCAGAATTTTAGAATCTGGGCAAATCCTGTATGTGGAGGTAGTTATTAGATGATTCCAGGCTTTCAGTTAACAGAAACTGTGTTCAGAAAGCTAAGGAATCTTTTGCTTTCAGATACTGCAGAAATATGTGAGCACCAGATTTTTTGTTACTTTCTTTAAATACAAACAAGAGATGCCAATAGAAACGATGGCTTTTGATTATAGGCTTATCATCCTCAAGCTAACAGTCATGGCACATCTTCTATGGATTGTGCAATTTGGTTGAGCAGTTGCTAGTTTAGCTGTAAGCTATTGTCAGTCAGCTTGTCCTCACTGGTTGATTGCCAACTTCTTCCTCCTGTACTTGAGGAAAAATGGAATAATGAAGTTTTAGTAACTGAAGGTATTGGATGGTCCCAAAGTAAAACACCCAAAATTGATAAAATCATTATGAGCCTTTTTTTTCCTCCTTTTTCCAAAGGAACTTTTAAAATAGAAAAATATAAATAATTGGTGAGTATGTAAAACTCACCAAAAAAGATTGCAAGGAGGAAGTGATCTCATGCTCCCATGGCCTCAGAGATACGATTGCATCTGAAACATGTTGGCTCTGTCTGAACTAGGCTGTGAACTCCTTGGGGCAGTGCTGGTCTTCCAGATCTTGTAAAATGCCTGACACAGATGATGTCACCCACTAAAGAACCATTTTCTCATATTTGACTTTAAGAGAAAGTGATGGGTGTCAGTGGCATTAGTGAAGGAAATACAGTTGCCAGCATGTAAAGGTCTTGGATATTAATGGCAACAGAGAAGCCAAAGCAATACTATGGGAAATTGATGTATAGACAAGAAAATGCTTTGGACACAGTATGGCGGTATGGCTGTTTAAAAAAACTTAGCACTGTCTTGGCTTGTAGCTTCTATGCCGAGCTTTGGTCTGGGATTTCCTGTATGCCAGAGATTGTGTGATTGTGGGAATCACCTGCTGTTGCTTTTTTCTACTGCCTGTTTTGGGGAAATTTGATTTATGGAGAAGTTTTTTTGTTGGGTTGTTTTTTGTTTGTTTCCTACTCAGCTATTTGTTTATTAGGAAAGGGCAGCGCCAGTGGCCTTGTGGATTGTGTGTGGATTTCCAGTGTGTAATTTCAGGGTGAGGGAGATCCTAGTACTTGTGCTAGCAGTTCTCAGTCTTGCTTAGAGGGGTGGCAGTTGTCTTTCAAAGTTGGTATTGCTCTGATGTGTTACCTTCTTGATTTTTTTTTTTCCATTCTTCAAGCCAAAAGTTTTGATTTTGTTCAACTTAGTTTCAGTAATGGATTGCACGTCAAAGTGTGGAGTAAGTGCATTTGTGCAGCTTCCTTAAGTAATTAAAATGATGAGTGAGCTCATAAAGAGAAGAATATTGAAATTCAGGCTGAATCAGTGGTTAATTGGCTGCTAGTCCAATCTCAGCTTCCCTCATGCCTGAGTGCTTGAAGAGGATGAGGTCACAGTGCTGATTCTTGACCACAGCACACTGCAGACCTCCTGTGTCTTACCACTGCTTGCATCAGCTGTGTCCCAAACATGGAGTTACTGTGACAAGAATACTGCTCTAGCTTTCTGCTAAACATCGATCAGCTTGGTCTGGTTAGGTTGTAAATGTGGCTGATGCCTGTGGACCCTGAGACACATCAGCCCTAAAACACTGATGCTCACTTATACTTAGGAAGAAGACCTTCAGTCCAGGTTCAGAGCAAAGTTCAAATTCATCCTCAGGATCCACAACAGGCCCCTATTGTTACCCTGTGATTTGCCTTTATAAACTAATTACTCAGCTTGCTTTTGATGAAATGAAGAGATATGGAGAATGTGTTTTGGTTTAGCTTTCTGATTTGTTCTACAGCTTTGGTTTTCAGCATGTGTGCTGATCACTGTTCTTACAAACTGTGTTTAGGTCATAGAACCTTCTGTATCTATTCAGATAGAGTCTTTCTACCCTTCTTGTGCAAAACTATTTCCTTTATGATTGTCCTTTTAGACAATAACTTCCTCTTAAATAAAAGCGGTAAATTGGCCAAAGTTTTTGCACAAGTTCAGATGCTACCCCAATAGCAGCCAGAGGGGAAATACTTTGTTGTTGGTCCTTTTTTTTTACCCTCTTAAACTCTAAAAATGAAAGAACAAAACCTTGGCTCAGTCATGAAGCCATGTTGACTTTAAAAGTTGCATTAATACTTGAAGAGTATATTGAAGTGCTTTTGAAGAAGGGGGTGGATTTGGTTGCAGTGGCTGTTCAGATTTACTTCTGGCATCAGCAGCACATGTCCCATCATGCCACTGCCCTTAGGGAGGCAAAGGGGTTTTCATGCTTTTACTGCTTTTTTGGAGTACCAAGCCCCGACTGTGCCCTCACTTAAGGTGGGAGGGTTTCCCATGAGGACGGAGTGCTCATAGAGGAATGGTATGGAAATCTGCTTTACCATCATGTATAATCACCAACCTCAGACAAAAACACAAACCCTCATGACCTCAAGGCCAAAGAAACCAATCAACAAATCCCCCTTATTTTATTTTCATTTCTGAGCTCCCCGTGGCTGGGATTTTGGCTGTTCCTGAGGCACAGGAAGTGTTACGTCCTGTGGGAATTGCTCCTGCATCCAAAATGGCAGGGGAGCCGGTGGCCGTTGCTGGAGGAGAACATTGTGATGGGTTTGGGTTGAAAATGTGTCGTGCAAAGGCAGGGGGTAACGCCCCATCTTCTGACTAGGCGAATATTGGGTTCCCTTCCTATTTCGAGCGCCCTGGATGGTTGCCAGTTTTCCTGAGAGGACTCGGGAAGGGAGCTGTTGGGGCCGCGCCCCGCACGCGTTGCCATGGCGGCGGGCGGGCGGCCGTGCCCGCTCCTCGGCGCTGCCGGCGGGGCCCTGGGGCGGGGTGGGACGGGACGGGCAGTTCTTCCGCGTCCGTCTCGGTTGCCCGCTTTGGTTCACGATTAAAGATTCGTCAGCAACGCGACGCGGTGCGAGGCTGGCGGGCGGGTTGTGCCGGCGGGGCAGCCCTTATCCCGGGAGACGCGGATCGTGCCTTGCCCGCGGTACTCGGGGTTACCGCGGGCTGTGCTGGCGGCTGGACGCGCGTTGTGGTGCAGGGGCCCGCTAGGAAAGGACCGTGCTGGTGAGGGCTGAGTGTGTCCCCCGCGCTGTTTCAGGTGTCCGGAGGCGACCGTGGCAGCACAGGGCTCGGCTGAGCGCCGTGGTCCGTGTCTCACGGCTGAACCCGGCCGCGACTGACAGCCCTTAGTTGCAAAGCTAGTAAATCTGGTCTATCTAAGCACTTCCTTTGAGTTTCTTCATTGCTAGTGCTGGAGGGCAAAAGAAACGACGTTTTTAAATAGGTTACAAAATTTCAAAGCATATTTAAAGCACTGTGAAACGTTTCAGCAGTCCGACTGTGTTATTTCCTAACTTTTTCAATAGTTATCGTGCTGCAAAATAGGGATCTAAATTTTCCAGACTGGTGGGTAAGACTCCAGGTGAAGTCTTGATCAGCTACTGCAGAGCTGTCCAATGGTTTTTTTGAGTTCTGAAACGGAAAGTGGTATTAGTGCCTATGCTCATAATGCTGAAAGTATCTCCTTCCAGCTCCAGTAAGCTGCAAGCAGACCCTGAATCAAAAATCTTCCTAAAGTTGCAAGCGATACACTTAGCTCAGTAGGTTAGAGCATGGTGCTAAGAATGCCAACATCATGGGTTCAATCCCTGCATGGGCTGTTCATTTAAGAGTTGGACTTGATGATCCTTGTGGGTCCCTTCCAACTCAGAATATTTTGTGATTTGTTATTTCAAGTGGTATCTTCTGTGAAGATACTCTCACACTGTACAACAGCTTGTACTGGCTGCATCACAACTCAGATTGAAAATTATAAGGCAGGCTGTTTTAGGAATTTTACATCTTAATCTTAAAATCTGGGACAGTCCCTGATAGATAAATTATGCATGCATAGTACACCTGATGTGTTGGACCTGCTGCACATGTGAGATGAAACTATATGCATGTAGTAGCTAGTTTCCAGACATCAGGCAGCCTGAGTTGTCAGGCATCTGGAAAAGTGGGCAATTACTTCAAAAGTATGGGAAAAGTCTTTGCATGTGCAAACATGCATGGGGCATAGGATTTCTGTGAGTAATGTAGTGAGTCTGTTGTCATGGGGTATTTTCCTTCCTTCCATTCCCCCTTACTCCAACAGACTACAACTCCCTACAAAAGCTGAAAACAAACTTGTGCTTTGGATAGTTGCGTGGAAACCTCAGTCATTCCTGGAGGGGCGGGGAAGCGTTCATCGGAGGGGAAAATATGTGGTGATTGTGTTTTACAAGGTAATTTCTACCCTTGAAAGACATTATCTTAACAGGAGGAAAAACTGGGAAGTTACGCTAGGCTTTTGCATCCTCAGTCTCCAAAGATATCATGAGGAGTTACCAGAATTATATTCTCTAAAACCAAGAGCTTCTTACTCTGTTTTGCAGAGTTTTGCAATCCCCAAACTTTTCTTGGAAACTCTAATTACATCAGGACTTCCATTGAAAAATATTTGTCAGAAGCAAAGCAAAAGACATGTAAATAATTTTCAAACCTCTGTGTCCTGAAGTAAACTTTTAGGCTCTTGTTTGAAAATGGAAGTATGAAGGAGATGCATCCAAGACTTTCAGGTATTTCCAGGTAGCTTACATGCATGGATTCTTTTTGCATTCCAGAAATGATTGCCTAAAATTAGGCTTCTCAGTAAGTCCTGATTTTAAGAAGTACCAAGAGTACAGCAGCACTCAATGGAGATAAAGGGAAGTGAAAACCTACCATCAGTTTTGAAATTCAAGCTGTGACTATTAGAAACAACATATGGCAGTAGAAGCCACATTTGGCTTCTTTAATAGGTCTGCCTTTTAATATAACAGGAAGTTTTTAGAGAAACAGTACTTGCAACTCTAAATGTCAGCAGTTATATGCTCTTGAAGAGTTAAGCTATTGGAACCCAGAAAAAATTAGTAGAAGGTTAATGCCTTTGTTTAAATGCTTACTTTTTGAATGCACTAAGGAGCATATGATTGAACAATGGGAAGACACATGGTTGCCTCTAATAAAATTAGTATTTTATTTTTACTATTGATTATTCTATTTTTAACTCATCTTTTTAGGCATGATCTGAAAGGTCACGCAGAGGGAGTTAGCAGGATTATGCATATACAAGTAACTTCATTGATAAAACTTTTGGAAGTTGTGTAAGCTAAACCAGGTTAAACAAAACACTCTTATTCCAGAATAAATGGGTATTTATGTAGGTATAATTACACCAAGATAATTCTGGCAGTAATTTAGTCTTTTAGACCAAAGTGCTGAGGTCAGTTTTCATGTTATCCCTGTTAGACAAATGTTCCCCAGATTGTGTTCGGAGAGTGTACCAAACTGGATGGATGCCACGTAATAAAATCTGTGTTAGAATAACTCGATTAAATGTAGTACCAGAACTGAAATATCACAGTTTAAAGAAAAAAATCACAAGCCTTATGCATAGGCTTTGCAGACCATGGAGGACATGCAGGATGCCCCTTAGGCAGCCTCATGTTTTCAAGTTCTTGTGAATTACACCTTCCTTCTATGAAACTGCATGTGCATGTGGGTTTTGAAGAGCTTCTCATAAAGCAGAAGAACACTTCTAAAGACAGTATTGGTGATGACATGCTTAACTGCTTTCACATGTTTTCGTTCAAACTGCCCAAACCATTAACATGCTCCCTTAGTGTTGTTGCATGTGTGTCTTATTAGTATGCACACTACTAATTTACTCTTAACTTTCTTTACTGTCCTGTAAGGTCCTACCCTTTCCCTAGCTTTGATCTTTCATTATCAAAGCTTAGAAGCAACCCTTTGGAAATCAAGCTAAATGTTTCTTTTTAGCTATTCTGCCTGTTCCAGATGCCTGGAAGGGAGGAGGGCTCATTCCAAGGTGGTGTAGGATGCAGGTTCCGGAGCCCTGCGCTCTGATGGGGATGCTCCCTCTGCTGGGTCATTGGCACGGGGCTCCAGCTTGGGACTGCAGCGCAAGATACCTTTGTTCTTTCAAGGCTTTTAATTGAGACTTTGAAGGGAGGTTTTCAGTGAATCCTTTGTGTGGCACGGGGTGAAGGTCAGCCTAGAAAACAAAACAAAGGCAAGCATCAAGTGGATGCAGAGCACATGCAAATCAGCTGTCACGAAACAACTGCCCTTTGTTCCCTTCTTTCTTCACTGGTACTTGCAGCCAATCCTACTTTGCCTATTCCAGCAATTCGGTAGACTCTTATTTTTTCCCCAGCCTTAGTACAGCTGGAGGTACTAATTTTATTTCTTACCATTTGGTTATTATTTCTGCTTCCATTGAGCCCCACTAAGCATTTGGATTCTTTTAACAAGTTTTCTTCCATCAGTAACATCTCAGATGCTGCATCTCCCACTTTAGGAATCAAACAAAAATCGGCTCTTTGCTTATATTTCCTTTTAACCTTTCCCGTGTTCTTTCTTACTTGTATTGTTTCTTGTTTTCCTCTCCAGTCTTCTTCTGCTGCTAATTCAATCTTTATAGTCTAGGTTTTTATTTAGGTACTCGCTACATCAGCTCTTTAAGATTAAAATTTGTAGCTAGCAAACAGGCAGGAAAACTAGCAGAGGTTTCAAAAATTGCTTTCAGGGTTACTTGTGGGTGTTTCTGAGGTCTGGTCTGTGCAACAGTTTCAGCCTCTCAAAGGGGATAGCCGGGTGAGGAGAGGGACATGTGCCATCCTCTTCACCATGTGCAATGCAGTGTTTACTGATGATCAGAAATGCTTTTGAAGCAGAGAGCCTTCTCAAGCTCTGGCTCTGACCAAGACACTTTTTAGCCTTCTAAGCGGGAGGTGTCCTCAGGCCCATAAGGTCTGGGTGAGTTAAAGTGCTACCTGTGGGGGTAGCTCATTGAAAAAATATGATGGTAACCATAAGACCTTTTTTTATATGGTCAAGAGTAAGGAATTACAATATGGTGACAAGATAAGGAATGACTTTTGTTGTTGTTTTAATGTGTATTAGGAAAATACTGTATTGCTATGGCATAAAATGTAGTAATTTGAGGCTTGGTTTTATATATTCCCCATGCTTCGATCTCAGAATTTTTTATGTATGATTTTTCCCTTTGTGTCCAGTGGTTACTTGGAAATCTGTTAAAGAAATTGTCTTAATTTTCCTTTTGCCAGCCTTTTGGTTTAGTTCAGTTAAAGCTGAGATCTTCATCAGCTCCTGAGATCATCTCAGAAATCTAGCCTTGATATCCTGGTTTAGGTCTTTATACTGAATAAGAAGGCAAAGACAACTATTTTTATGCTCTCTTATCTTTCAGAAAACTGGGTCATAGCGACACTTGGGGAGCACAAGAACTCTTCCACGCTCTAGTGCTTTATAAATGCTTGGTGAAAGTCCAAAACAAAAGTCTTGTCAAGCTCAGTTTAGTATACAGAGGAGAAAAAAGAATGGCCACTTGTGGTCCCTGGAAATGGTTAACAGTGTTTTGTGCAGCAGGGATCAATACCAAATGTTTGGGGTTTAATAGCTATATTAAAAATGCGAAGGATGGAATGGATAATGAAGTGGTAACCCTATCTATCAGATCACAGTTGTTCGGGTTCATTAAGACTGCTGAGGAGGATTTCAGAAGGCACTAGTGACAGCTGAGTGAAACAGCTGAGCAATTCTGTAGAATAGTGACATAAGCAATGTGGAATAAGGCAGTGCAGTGAACACTGACAAAATAGTGCTTAAATATGTTTTGTGCTTTTTTAGGAGCATGGTCTGCACATTGCTGGAGTCAGTGGTGAACACATTAGATGAGTCAGGAGTAGTAATTAAAAGTCTAAACTTAAGACTCTGTAAATGAGGAGACATGTAAGAAGTCATGCAAGAGAGGTCTCTGTGAAATTGATAATTTCATCCTTTTGGATACTGTGTTTGGTTTTATGGGTCATGTACAGGGAGATTTTCAGATTCCTGAAATTTCATTTAAAAATAAAAGGTAGGGAGGTGTTACTGTTGGAATAGTAGTAGAATGTCTGTTGTAGGCTTTGGGTTGCTGCTTCCTATAGTAAAAGGAGTGCTCAGTAAAATTCAAAAGCAAGAAAATGTGTGAAATGGACAGGAGTAAACATTTCATCTAGTGAGCTGTTAAATTGTGGGAATCCCTGTTTCCAGGTACTGTCATTTATTTGTGGAGGTTGGTTTTGTTTGCTGCATTTGCTGATAGTCGTACTCGTTGAGAGAAAAAATGAAAATGTGCTGGTCCTCGAGGATCTCAAAGGAATGATTTCTCTCTGGAGCAAGGGCATTTCCCTTTAAGGTGCAGTGTACCTTGGTGGCAATGTGTGCAGTTGGTTTTCTAATGCTTCCTCTAAGATGCTTGACCAACATGAGGGAGGTAGCAGATTTGGTGAGTTCCTGAACTGTTGTGCCATGGCATTTCCTGTGTTCCCATTCTCACAGCTGATCCCCACACAGGCGAGACCAAAGGCCAGAATTTGAAAGTGTTTTGAGACTATGGGTAACAGGGTCACTGCATCTACCCCATGCAGGTAGAGCTTAGGGGCAGAATATAGTAGTATAGCTTCTTCATGTATTGGGGTGTAAAATATTTCAATTTCACAAGCATTAAAGTACATCTTCTTAAAGGTACTCCAGCCACAGGGAAAACTCTGTTTCCGCCACAGGGAAAAAAATGACCCAGTAAACTCTCAACTGCTAAGTCTTCGGAGCATCTAACCTTTTCTTTTTAAAACCACTTTGGCACTAATTTAATTGATTCCATGCCTGGCCTTTTCATCAGTTCTCTCTCCTAGCCAGGAAAAACTGGGCTGTTAAAGGCTGCTGCAGTACCTTGGGACTTGTGTTCAGTGTTGCAGGTTCTTATTTTAACCTGAAGTTACCTGCCAGTCATCACTGTTGGTTTGAAAAGCTGTAACCACTGCAGTACTGTCTTTGGGATGAAAATCTTTTAATGGTTGCAGCAGTCAATATAAATGAGAGGGAGTGCACTATGCCACTGTGTTGTGTTGCTAATTATCACTTTACCTTTCAAGAATTCTAGCTGCTGACTAGATTCTTGCTGAATATTTGCTGCAGCATCTCTAGGCACACTGTGTTCTGGCTAAGCTGAAGAGGATAGTGAAGAACATGTGGCTAAGACTTTCAACAGCCATGTTCTGTGCTTTCAGGAGTGTTTGAAAAGGAGTATTTTTCTTTGCCTTTAAAAAATTTTCACCCTAAAAGAAAACATCTAGATTTATCGTTGTTTGTTGGTTTTTCTGTCTTTTGTTTCTCATGTGCTCGCTCTCTTTTGCCAAATCTCCTCTAGTGTCAGATTTTTTTAATGCTTCTATCTTTCTTTGCATTTACTGTTTGCTGCCAGAGAACAGGCAGGCCTTGTTTTTGAGGGGGTGGGGTGTTGGTGTGATTGATAACAATATAGTGTTAACATTATTCAAATTAATTTGATAGTAGCAGGTTTCTATGAAAAAAACAAACCCAAACCTTCCTTTGTTTCTGTCTTGTGGTCCTAGCGACAAAATCTGTTAGAAAATTCTTCTGTGTGGTTTAAAATATCACATACTTTCCAGTGAACTGTAATTTAAAGAAACCTCTTTTAGTAGTTGAATTCTAAGAAGACAGTTCCTTTACCTACTAGGCTTTTGACGGAAGGAGTTTTGTTGGTTGCTTTGTTTTTCCTGTTAAGACTTGATGGGTTCATTCAAATGCTGTTTCCTGGGTTGTTTATTGGAAAGTGCGGTACTGGTTTATGATTCTGTCCTACATTAAGTAACATTTAAAATATAACTTGTTTTTCATTTTAGATTTTGAGATTCTTTTTTAGAATAAGTGGAGATACTTAAAAATGGATAACAAATGCGAAGAATTGGATGATCAAAGATCCTTAATCATGTCTGCAGAATGTGCTGTTAAAGATCATGGTCTTGGGAGTCAAACACAGGAATATTTGCTTCAGACTCAGTTGCAGGCAGAATAAAAAACAGAAGTGGAACTGCCTGTTCAGTTGCAGGGTGACTGACAGTGCGACACCAATAGAGTACAGCTGTTCGTGAGGGAAAAGCAGGGTATAGTATGGAGTATTTCCACTAAAAGTAAGGAAATTTCAATTTCCTGGTACCTGATGCAGGTGAGAGATTAGCTAGAGCGCTAGAATATGGTGCAGTATTCTGGTTCTTGCTTTTAAAGGAAAGTTAGAGAAAATGTAGAGGAGTCCTCTGGAAGGATTAGAGGGACAGGAGGAGCAGATGTGTGAAAGAGTGCTAAAAGAGTATGCTTTTTGAAAAGCCAGTGGGATGAGATCCAAAGGAGGGGAGATGTGTTCTCTGTTAATTCATTGGGGTGCAACCCGCAGGAGTAAAAAAAAAAAAAAAAAAAAGGAGAAAGGGTATTTGAGCTCCTAGACAATATTAGCACAAAAACAGATGAGCATTACTTGTTGGGATATTACTGAACATAATATCCTGATCATGTTTCCTCTTGTGTTTTCTTAAGTGAATTCTTAAAGAACTGGGAGATTTGTTCAGGTAAGTCAAGTGGAACTTATTAGCATACTACAAGTAAGTTATTATTAGTAGAGCACTAATATGTCACAATTTCTAGTATTAAGAGATTTCCTAAAGAAATGTAAGTATAAGTCTGATGTTCCTTAATTTGGTGTCTTCTGGAGACACAGACTTTGTGGGTTGTGTTCTTAGTGTAGTGACTGGGTGCTTCCTGCGTTGTGAAATTGGTTCTAGTAGAAATAACCGTAATTGTAGATGACTACAGTCTCTGCAACTACAGACCCGAGTGCTGATGGCTGATTTTAGCCTCCAAAATTTGGGATCCATGGTAATTGGTACAGCCTAGTCTGAACTATCCCCTTGGTAACCTTCTTGGCCTCTTTTGGCCATGTTCTTTTTTAATCTTTTTTGTTGTCATGTGTTGTCGTGTGTGGTAAGCATGGCGTGTGTGTCTCCATTTGAGCATATTCTGTTCCTCCTCTCGAGTCTTCCTCTACTGATGGTGAAAGGGCTGTGGCAAAGGAAGGGAATCCCAGGCCCTGACTCAGAAGGACTCAAGGATGTATGCAAGATAATGTTGAGTTTGACAAAGGAGTCTGTGTGCAGCGCTATGTGTGCGCAAAGGAAGAAAATGGGATCTTTAGATCATGTTTCCTCACTGTAGGATGGAGATTGATCTCGGGCTATATTGTGTTTTGTAGTGGTCTGTTTGGATGCACATGTTTGCATGGAGTTACACAGAGAGAAGTATATGGTGTATTTGTACTGTATACTGTCAATAAGACAGCTTTTGTTTCAGTACTAACCTCTGTCATGTGCTTGGTGGGGGAGATGTGGGATGGAGGAACAGAGTAGCTGCCTTGACTGGGGAGTGCATATGGTATTTTGGCCAGGCCTTCCTCCTGTAAGGCCATGCTGCAGTAACATCACTGATGATGGCAGCACTGGTTTATGCATCAGCTTCAGCACTTCTAAACATGCTCACATTTTCCCACTGCTGGTCTCTTCTTTTGCTTTTGCTCTCTTCCAGGCTTGAGGTATCAGGCACTTCTTGCTGCTCTTAATCACAGAATCACAGAATATGCTGAGTTAGAAAGGACCCACAAGGATCATTAGCCCTGCACAGGACCATTCCCAAGAGTCACACCATGCACCCAAGAATATCGTCCAAATGCTTCTTGAGCTCTGCCAGGCTTGGTGCTGTGACCGCTGCTCTAAAGAGCCCGTTCTAGTGTCCAACCACCCTCTGGGTGAAGAACCTTTTTCTAATACCCAACTTAAACCTCCCCTATTACAACTTAAGGCCATTCCCTCAGGTCCTGTCACTGGTCACCATAGATCGGAAATCAGTGCCTGCCCCTCCTCCTCACAAGGACTGCAATGAGGTCTCCCCTTAGTCTCCTCTTCTCCAGGCTGAACAGATCAAGTGACCTCAGCTGCTCCTCATGTGACTTCCCCTCGAAGTCCTTCACCATCTTTGTTGCCCTCCTTTGGACACTCTCTAAGAGCTTAAGATCTTTCTTATATTGTGGTGCCCAAAACTGCCACAATATTCAAGAAGAGGCCACCCCAGTGCAGAGCAGAGTGGGACAATCCCCTCCCTGGACTGCCTGATGCCCCCGGGACCACAGTTGGCTCTCCTGGCTGCCAGGGCACTGCTGACTCATATTCAACTTGCCATTGATCAGGACCCCCAGGTCCCTTTCTGTGGCGCTGTTTTCCAGCCTCTCATTCCCCAGTCTGTACGTACATCCAGGGTTGCCCCATCCCAGCTGCAGAATCCGGCACTTTCCCTTGTTGAACTTCGTATGGTTGGTGATTGCCCATCCTCTAATTGGTCAAGGTCTCTCTGCAGGGCCTCCCTGCCTTCAAAGGAGTCAACAGCTCCTCCCAGTTTTGTGTTATCTGCAAACTTGCTTAGTATCCCTTCCAGTTCTGTGTCCAAGTCATTTATGGAGATGTTGAAGAGCACTGGGCCCAAGATGGAGCCCTGTGGAACCCCATCAGTGACAGGTCACCAGTCTGATGTGTCTCCATTCACTATTACCCTCTGTGCTCCACCCATGAGCCAATTGCTCACCCACTGCATGATGTGTTTATCCAACTGTGCTGGACATTTTGTCCAGAAGGGTCCTGTGAGAGACAGTATTGAAAGCTTTCTTGAAATCCAAAAAGGTTACATCAACTGGCTTCCCTTGATCCAACAAAGTGGGTTACCTTGTTATAAAAGGAAACCAGGTTCGATAAGCAGGACTTTGCTCTCATGAAGCCATACTGGCTGTGATCAATGACTGTGTTGTGTCTCAGGTGTTTTTCAATGCCTGCCAGAGTAATCTTCTCCATAACTGGACCAGGCATTGGACTGACAGGCCTGTAATTTCCAGGGTCCTTTTTGCCATTCTTGAAAACCTGGACATTTCCTAGCTTCCAGTCAGCTGGGACCTCTGCAGATTCCCAAGACCACTCAAAAATCATCGAGAGAGGTTTTGTGATGACATCAGCCAGCTCTTTGAGGATTCTTAGATGAATCCCATCAGGCCCGATAGATTTGTAGAGATCCAGCTGGAGCAGCAGATCCTGCACAATTTCAGAGTTGACTGGGAGTTAATCATTCTCAGGGTCATGGTCCTGCAGCTCAGGGCACTGATTAGATACTGCTTAAAGGGCTGTAAGCTGATGAATCTGAGTAAAGGCACGCCTAGGTGCCTGTGCTTGTGAGATGTCTGTGCGCCCTAGGTATGTGTGCACACTTGGTGCCTTCCAGTTATCTCTAGGATCACATGTGCAAGAGAAATTCTTTCACTGAAAGAGCTTGCAGCTGTATAAGTCTGTTCAGAATAGTTGGACTGGTCCCAAGCATATAATTTGGGTTCAAGTGCAAGAGAAATTTGTTAGAGAGAAAAGGTATTCTGGCTGCAGTATTACCTTTATCTTTCTTCCTCCAGTATTTTAATATTGGGGATAGTAGCATGACTGCTGCAAGAACCAGTGCATGTGTGTGAAAATAGTTCAGCGTGCACAAACCCCCCTATTTAGCTTTGCGTGAATGTTGTCTGGTGCAAAGCAGATTGGAGCTCTTGTTTTTTTCTTTCAGTAGGTGCTTGTTGTAATTCACTTTTAAGCCCGCAGAAATTTTCTTCATGGAATGAGTTTTGTTGCTGTAAAGTGGGTGTGTGCTTAGCAGACAACCAACCAGAGTTTGTGCAGGATGATCCTGGGGGACCCAAACATTGCAAATGCCAAGCTGGATTCATTAGAGGTGTTCAGGCTGATCCTGCAGCCCCGGGGAAGGCAAAACTACTGTAAAGTTGAAGGCAAATTTCCTGGAATGAGGCCTTTCAGGAACACAGAAATTGATGTGTGTATCCCAAAGCCCCAGCTTTTCATGTTGAGGTCATTGCTGCTGTGTAACTACGGATGTAGCAAAACACCTGGTTTACCTTACACAGCTTAATTAGCCCGCTTATAGTATGGCTTTACTGCATAACTGTTGCCATAGACCTGCCACCAGAAGTGATGTTTGTTAGTTGCATAACCTGGCTATTTACTTGCCATCTTGAAATACTTGCATAGACCTATTTTAGGTTTGGTTGGACTCTCACTGCCAGGGTTGTTGTAGGGCCAGGGCTTGCAGCATTAGGAGGTAGTGACTTTTGTATTTCATTTGCTCTTAAACACCTGGTATGTTCATTTAGGGGAGTACCTAGGAGAACTGCCTATTCCAGCACAGCACAGGTGAGTCGTAAAGTGCTGTGTTTCACTCATTTTGGTGACTAGATCATGACTAGAAATAGTTCTTTTGCACTAAAGGCAATTTTGAATGTTTCCGTATTTTAAAAGAAAATCTCCAAACAACTACAAATGTTTCTTCAACACAGCAGCATCTGTCTGTCATCACACACTATTCCTGCCTCTTCTGTGTTTTTCTGATGCTTTGGCTTAGCATGTCCTCACCAAGCAAAGGAAAACCTAGCACTGAGTGAGATCCTGACACAGTGACCTCATTCTGAGCATTACCTTCCTCGGGAGCAGAAGAAGTTTAAGCAGCGTTGCTGGCCTTCAACACTTGGAGCAGTTCGACATTTTCTGTCTGGCATGGTTTCAGGGCTCACTTTGTTGTGAACCCAAATGGTGAATGGGATGGTGGAAAATGAGCTTGCAAGAACTTGTCCACTGCTTCTAATTTTTCTGGTAAACAGTTTGCAGCAGCGCTACTTTGATCAACTATACAGCAGAGTTGTTTGTTACATGCAGATCTGCAGCATTCTTTAGGACTGACAAAAGAGAGTAAATCTTTCTTTTTAATCAATAGAGTCAAATAGTGTCATGATAAATAGTGAATAATTTAAGAAGATACTGCTCTGTGTGTGTGTATACCCACATATATCTATGCATGTGTGTTTCTGTGTATTGGGGGAGTTGTGTGTTACGTCAGGAAGATGTGTTAGGGGTAATTTTTTTGTCTTGACTAGAGACTTAAAGCTTTAACTTACTTGTCTTTGCTAATGCATGTAAATAGCTTTCTTGTCCACTTAATGAGGAGGCTGGCTTGTTATCCTGTACCGTGCAGCTGGGCACTGTTCCAGAAGCATAGGCACTTCGTTTCAAAGACAAAGAAGCCAGTGCAGACACAGGGAGAAACCTGGAACATTGCGCGGTAGATTTTTTTTTCAGAGCGATGACTCATTTCGGTTCACAAAGGATTCTGGGCAGGGTAGTGAGAAGTCAGGTTGGCTGATCCATTCCTATGACTTCACTTTGCAGAGAGCCAGGGAGAAGAGGAGTGACACTGCAGAATCCTGAGGCACTGCAGTGGAGAGGTGCTTTGCAAAGACTGTGAGTGCCTTCGGAACAGGGGGTGGTGTCAGAACGTGATTCCAGCCATTCCATGGAAACAGGGCAAAAAGAGCTGTTTTCAAAACACTGTGTGGGAGTTATATTTGTAGTCCCTTTTAGATTCTCTACCTCCACCTGTCCTGTAATTTCTTAACCATTTATTTCTCATGCTTATGTGAGAATTGTGTGAAATGGTGTTCTTTTCAGTGGACCTGCATAGGTAACTGCTTTTTTTTTCAGTATGCCCCTATTTCCTGCTTTAAGAGGTGGGTGTTCAGCATATTAATGCCTGAAAGCATGCTTTGTTTTTCTTCTTTCAGGTCCTGTGGCACAGAGCTATGCTGCATTCAGCCAGCCTCCACAGTGATATAAAGCCCCAATTTGCACATTGTTGTTACATCACAGCTTCTCTGGATACTGTACTGGAGCATGGAACCAGACCATAGGGATTCAGGTAAGTCCCCCTTTTTTAACATATTGTGTGCCAGGAATAGACACAGACATTTATTAAAAGATGCTTTTGAAAAATATTGTTTGGGAAAACACATTCTAAAGCACACAATATATTAAAAAACCACAGTCCCACCCTCTTGCTTCCCAGGATAAGCAACAGTACAGAAATCTCCTCAACTGACTGAATCCTCTGGGAAAGTTCCGTGCTCCAGCAGAAACTTTTGATGATCCTAGTTGTAACATGTGCTGGGATATCACTTTGGACCAGGAGGCAGCTGGCCACAGGACATGAACAAAGAAAAGGAAAATTAAATCACAGGAAATACACAGAATGGATGCATGTAAGACAAGTTTGCTGACTGTGAGCAATTTAGCACCTGTTTCTAAAAGTTACTGCTACTTGGTGAACCTGGAAGTCATTATTTTAGCTGGGTCTGAATGATTAAAAAAATCAATTTACATATTGAAGTTAGTAGCTGGTAAGGAACTAGACATTTGTTTAGAGGCAAATGTTTGTTATACGGTTATACTAAGTTTGCTGTGTTTTTTTCAGTGTGTTTAGATTTGGAGTGGTCACATTCTTGGAATTGTTCATTATTTGTTTTGGTGTGTGGGCATTTCAGAGGTGCAGAAGGAGCTTGCTGGTTAGTGAATGAATCTGTGTTGCTGCATTTGTTGAGCCTTTGTTTAAGCTGCTTTAAACAGGAATAAGTGGATGAATCTT
Source organism: Pachyramphus minor (assembly GCA_013397135.1). NCBI lineage: Eukaryota > Metazoa > Chordata > Aves > Passeriformes > Tyrannidae > Pachyramphus > Pachyramphus minor. Next base: position 856,428 of record VYXB01007645.1, on the reverse strand, counting down.
TAATGTATTTTTTTATTATTGTTATCAGTCCTCTGATATGTGTAGCTGTCTAGTAAACACAACCTGCAGGGTTTTTTCATGAAATACTGCAGGAAATCTAACTTAAAAAGGAGGATTTAGGCTATGTCTTAGAACAGTGCAAGCAACACTTTTAATTTTCTTTGTTTCAGATTTTGCCAGTGAAATGTGATCTTTTCTGTGTTAGTGTACTAGTGCAGATTCAAGGTATTTCTGAGTAGTCTGGTTAATGCCACAGGAATCTGTATATTCCTCCTTTTCCCTTCTGTTGTTCAATCAAATGTGAACGTCTAGCTTAAAATGGCAATTATATGTCCTTGTTGTGAATTCACCCAAGAATAGTTTTGCTTACTACATCTATGTAAGTATTCTTTAATTAGAATAATTCGGTCACCTAGGGGGTTGGGGCAAAAAGGGATAATTGTGCAACCCAGGCCAGACACATAACTTCTTCGGCATCTGTCCCTTTTTGAAGTAACCCTGAAAAGGTACTTTTTCTCGAAGAGACTTTTTCCTTACAGTATTCTTGAGTGATAATATCATAGGCTGAAGAGCCTTATTTTTGCCCATTACAAGTAGTTTTGGTTTTGTTAGGTACCTTTTGTTTGAAAATGACCTTTGTGTAGTTCTTCCCAGAGTGAAATCATAAGCATGTGTTGATCAGAACAGACTGTTGGCAAGAAATTTTTTGTAGGGGAATCCTGTTGCGACCACCACTATAATCATGAGGTATCGTGAAGTTATTCTACTCTGGTTTTGATGTTTTCCATTAATAATGTAGTTCTGTAAGCAGCAAAGGCCGGAAAGTCAGATTTCTCTTGACAAGTGTTTTTGACTGGATTCTCTCCTGTCTAGAGGGAGGTGGCTATGCCTAAAGCCCTGTACAGATTGAACGTGCGCAGCAAACACTTGTTTTAGAATCACTGTTGTCTAGTGAGTTCAACCCTTCTGGCACATGTACACACACAAATTCTGATTGTGCAAACCTCATTTTCTGTGGAAACCAGGCTAAAAATCATGTTTAGAGGTTGTCTTGATCCATAAGAAACAAAAGGTTAAAAAGATGTTGAGAGTTGGAATGGAAAGGTGAAACTTTGGCTTCCTGTATTTTGCAGGATGCGGAGTGTAATAAGAGGGTCTCTTCCCTATTTCAGGGGAAAAGAATGCATAAGTTCTCATAAAGTGTGGTTTTGCACTGTAATCTATTTAATTTTCCTTCACAATGGTTGTACTGAATTGGTTCCATTTATAAGAGAAGAGGTGATTTTTCAAGTAATCTGTTGTGAAAAGTTCATGAGACCAAGAGTTTGACTTCCAGGTCACTTCTTTCCAGCAGTAGAATCTCTAATAAAAATTCCATCATGTACTTGATAGTTGAATTGCTGATACATGGTGCAGAATATAGTCTGCCTCATTTTCTCCTAAATGGTGCTACCCAGACTTTCAGAGAGCAGACACACTAGATACACTGGCACAGGAAAAGTTCTGGCTGGTATGGATTCAGGATGTGTCAATTTTCATTCCCAGCTATGTTAGACCATCACTTTCTCATCTGTATGTTAAGGATAGTTATAGTTCCCAGTTTTTCAGAATGTTTTGAAAACCACTGAAGAAAAGTGCTGTGTAAGAGCTAAGTGTTTATTTTATGTGCTACATAATCTTTTGTTCTAAGTAATAAAAATAATTTTTCCCCCAGGGTAGTGCTGCAAATCCCCAGGGCATAAATGAGGACAATTCCCATTCACTGTTTAAGTGCTTAGACATTCTTTAAAATTAGGTGCTACTTAAAACAAGAAACCTAGAAAACTTTTTTATTTTTTTAATAATTATTTAGAGAAAAGTTTGGAGAGACTGCAGAAACAGAGCTAAAACTATGTATATATATGTATATGTCTTACATTTAAACAAAGCATGCAGTCAACTGGTGAAAACTGCTCTCTGAGCTCCAGTTTTCATTTAATTGGGAACATAAACATATGAAAGTCAAGGCTAGTAATTTGATTTCAAAAGAAAGCGGCTTGAGACAAGCATCAGTCAGAGCTAACAGGAGCCATATGCTAGATGTTTTATGTAAGTGATGTGGTCTTCAAAAAAAAAATTAGGAAAAGCCTATTTGCTGTTTTTAAGCAGATCTTTCCTAAAGGAGTTCTAGTAAACCTTCTGTTCAACAGACTAAACAGTATTTATGTGGGTAATTGGTGTTAATATATTATATTATCTCATAGATGCGAGGTATTTGCTATTATTGAGCATCAAAGAAGTTTGTTCACTTAACTATAACCAGAGACTGCATGTAATTTCCCAGGGCCACAGAATAGTCAAGATAAAATCTGGCAAATTAGAGCCTCCCTGAGTGAGGGGATTTTGGCTTTCTATGACTAGATCTGCTCAAAATGTGTGCGAGCCTTTTTAAAGAAGAGCTAGTAACTATCTCCAGACAGTTAAGAACAACAAACCATGGAGATCATTCTGTCACAATGGAGGTGAAATCAGAGTGTCCTTGTCAAAATGAAGAAGGTTGAAAAGCACTCAGTGGAAAAGATTATGGCTTAACCATAGTTGATGGTCCCTTACCAAACAGAAATAAAGGCCCTCACATAAACCAATATTTGTTGAATATTTGTATTGCATTTAAAGCCAATTAAATTATGATTTTATGGACAGTTATAGTAATCTTTATAGTTAATTAAATGGTTGTTAAGCTCCCAAATACTTGCAAGCAGGATGTGTGTTGCCCTGACGTATGAACTACAGTGTGCTTTGCTAAAGGTTGTGTTAACATTAAGGAACCAGTACTGAATGTTTTGTATTGAGTTATGTAAAGTATAGTTAGTATTTCAGTGGAAACTCTTGTTCCTGGTGACAAGAGTCCAGCTGGCATGGGGGTCAGATCTGCAGACTGAATGTTTTCTGCACACTAACCTACAAAGTAATTCCATGCTGAAGGCCTGCTTTGAAAGTAAGGATTGTGCAAAGTTACTACACTAAAATCCAGGCAAACTTTATTATTTTTTTAACTTGTACTTAGCCAATTTTACGTTAACAAGTCCTAACTGGAAGTGATCCCAGAAGCTCTGCAGGGTCTTGGCAGTCAGGGGAGAAGGATTGGGCTGTTCCTGGGAGTGAGCAGAGCAACTGGTTTTTGAGTTCTTGTCCAAGCATCGCTCTGGGGGCAGGGGCAAGTCTGCAGAGCAAAGTTTCACATATAAAACTCCTTGAGTCCCTTTCCCACTTCAGGAGGCTGATTATGGTATTAAGTCCCATTCCTTATATCCTAAGTATTGTTCTGGTTAGCTGTGAATGGATCGTTCCCATTCAAGGAGAAGAAAGAGGTCTTCCTCCCACTCTCCCATCCTGGCCCTTGTGTAGGTGGCAGTGTGAGTGCATGGCTGGGAGCAGGCACAGGGATACTCCTACCAGGGTGCTTGAGTTTAAGAAATTGTCAAGTCTGTGATGATCCAGATAAAAACAACTGAGTAAGTTGCTGCCTTTCACCTGGATGCCCTTAAAGATACTCTATTCCAGGCAAAACCAGGACACCAGAGAGCCCATTTCAGTGCCCAGTGAACCTGATAAGATTAAACCTCAACGGAGGCCAATATATTCAAATCTGTTTGACATTGCACTGAACTCAATTTAGTAGTGCTCACAAGAATACCCAGGACACATAATTTCTTAAATTGCTTAGCTAAATCTGCATAATTCTTATCATAATTCCGATGGTTCTTAGACATGAAACTAATCATTAATGAAAGTGATCCCCTACACAAAGTGCATGATGACTGGTGATCAGAATTGGTAAACTTATGTGTCTGGATGATTACAAAGATTTGGCTATGAACCAGTTTAAACTGACAGCAGATATAATTATTAGTAAATAGGAATATAGGAACTGTGATGTTCTTTATCTATTATCAAATGATGAAGGAACAAATGGTGTTTGCTCCCAAGTCATGTGGAAGCATATCTCTCATGTGACCCTGTAAGCTGTGTGTGATCTTCTTTGCTATTGTCTGTAAAGCATGTGGCAAGAACTTACAGGTGCATATGAATAAAAAATGTCCAGAGAAGGTTATATTTTAAGGTCATAATTCTGTGGTCTGATAAGAATGAGGATCTTGGACTGCAATATGTTGAAGCTTGAAGCTGGAAGAATGCTGCTGTGTTGGGAATGCAGCATTGATCTGGTCAGGCCTGATTAAGCAGAAGCAATCAGGAGACAGCATAGCACAAGTGTGTATTTTTAAATCATTGTTGTGTCTTGAGTGATGTGTATCACTGTTGTACAACAGACTGTACAGCTGGTGATTGAAAAATATTGCTCACAAGTCTCACTGAGACAGTTAGGCAATTTGCTACTCCCACCAATTCTTTTCCCCCCCCAAAGGGTCGAGTATAATGCAAGATTAAATGTGCTTTGATAATCAGTCTTAGAAGCTGTTCCTCTTGTTTAGTAGACACAATAGGAATATAGTATTAAAGGGCAAATATTGGATTCTCTGAATTGTGGGTGAAAGTTTCAATTTGAATTAATTTCCAGTAATTTGATTCATGATTTGATCACAAGATGTTGCTCTGTGGCAGCAGAAATAGGATGATTTTCCTGAAATTTCGAAGCTATTTAGGTAAAACTTAATCCCTGACTATTGACTGACCTGTGGCCAGAATAGGATTTGTAGTCAAGCACCCCTTGTTCTGTCTGTTACTCTTTACTATTCCTTTTCCTCTAGCAAGGAAAACATTTTAGCCTGCTGCTTTCCTCTCTTTGACATCATTGGGGAACTGTTACCACTTCAAGAGGAGGTACAGAGCAGAATCAAAAAGTATTTTTATACTTGGATGCATGTATTTGTGTAGTCATCCTAGAATTATCAAATTGTAATTCCTCCTGTAACATTTTTTTAGATTTTTCAATCATTGTTTTTGAAGTATAGGTTAATGAATTCTTTGTAAAGACAACATGAGAAAAGTTACAACGAAGTTAATTTTCAGTCCATCCTGGAACTATTGAAGCTTCTCTTCTTAAAAATGTGTAGTTCATACAAAGGCATTTGACATGTAGATCCAGGAGATGTTTATTCAGGGTATCAAAGTGTTTTGATGTGTTTGGGACTCTAAAGAGTGTTCTGTGGTTTTTCAGCTGAATGAAAATGTTATTCACTAACTGAGCAACATTTTTTCTGATCTTTGTCACTATTAATAAAAAAATATTGTATCATATGCCAATGATAGGTGATCCATACCATTATCCTTTGAAGGGAAGTGAAATCTCGCCTTTTATGTCCAGAGAAATACATGCAACTATTTTGTTTGTGCAGTTACCTCATAGGATGTTAAACATGAGGTTTTGCAACCATGAGTACTAATTCATTGGCATTTTTCTGAATGTCTTTTGTACCCTTTGAGAAACTATGTCTGCATAGCCTGTATCTCCCATTTTCCAAAGTTCACCATGTCTAAGTTTTTAAATAAGCTTGTTAGATGGTTCTCCATTGTAAGAATTTTTTCTCCAGCCCAGTACTGGAGAGCTCTGAGAATTCTTGCTAGTCGTATCTCTACATCCTTGTTCTATGAGCAGATTTTTAGAAAAAAAATGCTTCATTGCACATCTGTTGTCTTTTTACAGGTGATGTATCACCCATCAGCATGTCTCCCATCACTCAGTCACAGTTTATTCCACTTGGGGAAATCCTTTGCCTGGCCATCTCAGCAATGAACTCTGCCCGAAAACAAGTCACACAAGAAGCACTAATGGAGCACCTAACCACCTGCTTCCCAGGTAACCAGTCATTAATAAATCATCGGTCAGATGAGTGCATGCCTGTAAAAGGGCTGTTAAAACAATCCCCAGTCCCTTCTGGATGGGGATATTGACTAATCCTGACATGCTAAGCAAAAGTAAAAGGATGTGTTAGGATTCTAATCTTAGAACCTTTTCTTTATTCTTAAACATATGGAGAATTGAGTTCTCATTGATAAGGCCATTCATATGAGATGCATTTTGCAGGGTTAATTCCTGACTTTATGGAAATAATAAAAATTATTTGAGGTACTAAACAACAAGCTGTTGGCTTGTTTCTTTTTTCAGAGAGTATCAGAATAAGCTTGTCTGTGATTTTTCTCACATTTTTCTCTATCATAGTCAAAGGAGTTTAGCACTTCTTTAGTATCTATGGGGAAAAAAGCATGATGTACCATAGCCAGAGCAGACTTATTTCACCTTGTGGCTTTCAAGCCAGTTGTAGCTAACTCGTAAGAACTCTGTTGGCATCATTCAACCAGTTCATTGTCCAGTCTCTATAGAGATAACCTCATTGAGGTCTCCGTAGAGAATTCTGTCTTAAAGAGCAGGATTCCCACATACTGCATGTCGTCTTCCACCTGGGATAGGCTCTCAATGTGTGGCTTGATGCAGGTTGTAGAGTCCAGTGACAATGATGTGCCTGCTTCAGGCAGAGGTTATATTTAAACTGAAAGGATGATGTCTGTCTGCTTTCCAGGGATTTTCAGATCCTTCTTGGACACAGTTCTGGCTTATGCTTCTGTACTGCCCTTGCTTGAAAAATAATAAAACAAAAGATTTAAAGATAAATTGACAACTCTCTTCATGACTAAACTAAAAGGTCTGGAGAGCCACAGATACACTTGCTGTGTTGATAAATGCTGGTGAACTGTTCAGAAGATATTCTTGTAAGCACTTAATAATACTTACGAAATGATAAATGGAAATTATCTTGGATTAAAGATACAGTAACATCAAAAAGAGGAATCCTATGACAAGAATCTACTCTTGAAAATGCTGCTTTGCTACTAGCCCTCTGTATCTGGAGCTGGTGAATCAAGCAAAATGCATCTTGCATAAACATTTTAATTGTGGTGCAAAAGTATTGGGCAGAGGTTTACTGCTCAAGAGAGCACAACTTCTTCACTTGTGCTTTGTATGATCCTGGACAAGATGTTTAACTGTTCTGTGCCTGAGTTAACAATTCTCTAAAGCAGTTGAGAAACTTCTCCACTGTACTTATTTTACAGTTGCAAAAAGCAGCTAATGAAAAATGCTTCACCAGGAAAACTACTGATGTATCTGTCTCATCTAGGCAGCCTAACCATAGCCATGTTTTGATGTCTGGAATTTTTTTTCTTACATTTCAGAGCAAGAGTTACTTAAAGCACTGAAGGTTACATGGCTTTTGCTATAACTGGGACTAAGTTCTGAGATTTTAAAAAGTAATTCTGGATTGAGAGTTGTGTTTGGAATAAACAGTTTTATCTGACATTAAGTAGTTGCACAGTGGAAAAAAAGTACTGTAAGCATATTTCGTAAATATTGGCTTTCTCTCCCAGTTTGTAGTTTTGTTTATCAGTAGGTTTTTTTTTTGAAAATACTGGTAAAAGTTGTAAGGGATAGAATGCGAAGAAGTCAAAATTCACAGTTGTAATCCCTTTTAATTCATTTTGATGATTCTTTTACCAAGTCATCTTTTCTGTATAGCTGTGTACTAGAAAAATTCCATGGATTCCAAGTATTCTTTCAATAATTCTATCAATATTTTTCTATAAATATTATTGCATGGTGGAAATTATACTCAATCGGTGGCATCCCTTGAGTTTCCTGGGAGCATGATTGTCAGTAGACTTGGTGTGTTGTGCTATTCTTGTTAGACAGAACCAAACATGAAAAATAATTCAACAGGCTGGATTATTTTCTAGACACTGCTCAGAAGAAGCCCGAGGCAAGTTAGCACATAGTCTCTTGCTGCCTTTTCTTTTTTCCGCTAGCCATTGACATGTGAATTTCTCAAGTCTGAGGCAAAAAAAGAGAGCCTCACTTCCAAAAATGTAAAGAAGGTTATTTGAAGGGAAAAAAACCCCAAAACCAAATTGTTGTCCATTTTTTCCCCTTCTCTAGAGAAATGCTTTTCTCTTCCAGCCATGACATGTTTAGCACAGCAAGCAGACATGTTCTCTCAGCATATGATGATTATCCAAATAATTTTTTCTTCCCAGTAAAGAGAACTTCTTCTTATGCTAAGTGATATTTTTCACTTGTCTGCTCAAACTCTCTAATAAATCAGCTGTAGCTTTTTGAGCCCTTGTATTCTCTGTGGCTATTTTAAAATATCTGATGTCTTCTCCTATTCTGATAATTTTTTTTTCTTAATTAGGTGCTGATGCTCTGAGGGAGAGGAGAGCATTGCCACTGTAGATGTGTCTGTTGTTGTCACATAACCTCTCTGTATCTCTTCACGTAGCAGCACTTGTCTGCCTGTGTTGTTTGTCTTTTAATGAACAGATCCTTCACTGCGTTCCGTGGTATGGATAAATTTCCTAAGACCCCAGATGCTATTGTCAAAACTGCCTAAGAATAATAAACCTTTTTCCTCTGTGCAGGGTCTTACAGTTACAGTCTGGCCCTCTAGTTTGCTGAGCCATTGTGCAGGCATAAATCTGGGCCATGGCTCTATCTGAAATAAGGTATGCTAATTATTTATAACATCACATAGCAACCACTCCACATCCTTAACTAGTATTTCATGAGCCAATCAGAGTATTTCTTTTATCCCTTGTTAAGCCTTAGCATCAGCTCAAGAGAAAATCATTTTAGCAGATTTAACACTATTTAAATACTACTTGAGATGTATTTTTCATGAATTTGTTTTATTCAGAAAGTTTGTAATGATAATGCACATCTTATTTGTAGTTTGTTATTCATCAGGTTTTTAAAAAAGCAAGAGGGCTGCTCCCGCACCTGCTGCCATTATTCTCACTTAAACAATGAGATGTTTGCACAGCCTTACTTTGTAATTTATTGACCATGGTTTAAATCCCATACATTAAATGTAAATCTTTGAAATCCAGTATAAGGAGCTAAGAATGTAACCTTTGTTCTCTGTTTGGCAACCAGACCCTCTTATCTGTATGAACCTGGATGAAGAAAACATCAGGCTGTAGTCTATCTTTAATAAGGATATTTTTCTTTTTTCTGCTCCCAAATTTTTTCCACATTTTATTGACCATATTTAAATAATTTTAAGATGTTCAAAATTTCAAAGTAGAAAATACATGTGTATTGGACTAGGTAGTTTGCTTTTGAAGCAAACAGTTTTCTGAAAGCTGGCAAATTCCTCTGACATTCCCCTTTATAATTGTTCACTCTAAATATGAGAAATATATGTGTAGCGCTTAAAAGAAGTGTCTTACATTAACTGAGTTCACTCTAGGTCAGTGTTCTTTGTGAGCAGCAAACAAGACATAATCTTCTGTCTGGAAGCTCAGTGGATGGCATAGTAGACTCTCTTGAGATACCGAAAATGTACATGTCTGATGATTCAGTGTCCAGACAGTTTCTGCTTTTGAATTATTAAACCACTACATAATCTTAAATAACACCACTGCTGTCATGCAATATTTTATGTGCTAGAGTCTCTAAGGTACTGGGTTTTTTCCCTTTGTTTCTATTTAATGGAGGAAGGGAAGACCATAAGGAGACTTTTGAGTGCAGGGGGGTAGGTTGTGTAAAGATATGATGTGGACAGACTGCTGTAAAGAGAAAAGTCTTGAGAAAGCCAAGAAATCTGTATTTAAAATAGGAACAATGGGAGCCAGAGTAATGTCATTGCTCCTGTCTGCCATGCAGGAAAGCATAAGTTTGCATTTGGTTCTGTTTCTGCTTTTGTAAGTACCTGAAAGAGCTCGGAACAAAACCCATAGCTACCCTTAGCTGGCAATGTTGAGCTTCAGAGATCTGCATCTGCTATCATCCCTGCTGGCTTAGTGAACCACAGAGATGTACTGTATCCTGGGAGTAATAAAAGTGATAGTCTTATACTCCAGAGAGAAGGCTGACACGATTAACTTTACAGTGTCATTGACTGTCCAGGCATAATAATTTTTTTTTCCTGGTGTTTATCTGCACGTTCTCGATTCAGAGGAGTTAGTCAATTAGTGTAACTGCTGTGCATCCAGTGTTTAGAGACCCACTTACCCAATACATTGTAGCCATTGTGGTTTACTGGGTGAAAAATATATTTTATGTTATTATTTAAATAATACTTTATTATTATTTTTGCCTAAATTAGTTTAAAACCTCAGAACATCCATTTCAGACTCTTTCCCTAACTTTTCTGTAAGCTCCCAGGAGAAGTGTTTTTATCATTTTAATTTTTGTTCTGATGTTTTTGAAACATCATGTTAAGAAAAGTCTTGTAAGTAAAACAGGGATGAAGAACCAAGTTCTCACAAAGCTAAGTATGTGTTGAGGTATTTACTTGTAAGCTCCTGGAAAATGCAATGGATCAGGCAGGTTGTTTATGTAGAGAAAGGAAGAGAGGTTGGCTGCTGCAGAGCAAGTGCACCTCAGTTGGCCCAGGGTTGGACCTTGAAGTGCATTTTCAGCACAGGATGAAGAAACAAATGATCTTGAGTTTTGCGGTCATCTACTTCTTGTCATCATGCAAGGCATCATGGAAAAGGGGTGGCATTACCCAAGCAAACATAGGCGCTCCACTGCAGGAGAGATTAGATGACCGTGGGTTGTTGTGGGCATCGAAATCACTCTGTGTTCCTGGGTGTTACCAAAAGCTCATACACTCTGCTCTCAGGTTGCCACTGCCTCACAATCTAGAGGAAGCTCACCATATTGTTTACTTCAGTTCAGAGAGATTTGGAATTCTGGGCTAGGGAGGGGTAGTCCTTTTCTTCCTCAGGTCTCTGGATTTCAGCTTTTCCCACCTTTTGCTGTTTCTGGTATGTTAGCTCATCCAGGGGCTCTGGGGGTCTTCGTTACTTTCTCTATGATTATTACATAAAGTGTGGACACCTGCATGAAGAGGAAACAAAAACTCTCTCCTGATTCCCCGTATTTTTTTCCAATTTTCAGTCTCATTTATGCTCTCGAGTTATATTCTATCTTCACCATTCTTCCTTCCTGTGTTTGGATTGGCCCTAATCCTTCAGCTCTATGGACCTGTGTTTGGATTGGCCCTAATGCTTCAGTTCTGTGGAATGTACATGAAATATATTTGTGGCCGCCATATACTTCTCCCTGGTGCCTTCTCTGCTGTAACTGCTTTCACTCGTGTCCATGTTACTTTTAACACTTTGCTGTTTCTTTTGTAAGATTTTTTTTGCAGATGAACAATATGGTCATGTCACTAAGTTCAAACACCATTCAAAATTAGGCATAAGGATATTTACTATGTTGCCTGCAACCTGGTTGCAAGAAAGAGGATGAGTTAAGGAAGTAGTACAGCTTCTTTTTTTCTTGTTGCTGGTCTTTTGGTGGAGGTGTTGCTGTCATCCTCATGTTTGCTTACACAAGGAGATGAGTTAGCTAGCAGGCTCCAACATGTTGGAGAAGAGCTGGAGACCAGATACTGTGTGCTCCTGGAGATACTGTGTTTGTGACAGGTACCCATGGTTGAGATTTTTCTATCTAAGTTGGCCTGGGTATGTGTAGAGGTGCTGACCAAGTGAAAAAAAACGTTCCCTTCCAAACTAAGTTGCTCTCTGATGCCTTTTTTTCCCCCTAGATTACTTTTGTTTAAAAGAAAACCAAGATCCGGACTAAATAATTTTAACTTTTTTAGTTTAAAATAGACTGTACAAACTTGAGAAAAACATTTCTCTAGTTCTAAAAATGTAAATGAGACCAGTACCCAGCATTAAGATGCATTTTAGTTCAACGAAATGTATGGATTGAAATAGCTTTTTCCACTGAAAACTTGGAAATATTTTTATTTTTCATTCAGCGTAGACAGGTTTTTTTAAATTAGCCTGTGAACTAAAGTTCTTGTTTCCTTAGCTCTAGATGGAACCTACTTCTGTACACAAAATGCTAACTCAGTATTTTGTCTGATAAAGTCCTGAAGACTTGGTCCTGCACTCTGAACTCAGCAGACCTACTGGTAGTGGGAAGGTCCAGGCTCACAGTGCCAAGTCTACCATGTGGCAGTGGTGCAGGCTTCTTGTATTTGTCCCTTTCTCAGTATGCAAGACATGCACTTAGGTAGTGTCCCTTGCATCTCACATGAAAGGCAAGGAACTCTAAGAAGCAGATAGCTAAATCTGTAACTTGCAGCATAATGGAAAAGTGTGTTTGGATAAGGTGAACTGTGTCATTCAAGATGTGTCTTTTTTTGTAGAAGCCAATGTAGTTGAAACATACTTTAATGAGAGAGTAAATCAGTTCAATCAAGTTTGTGATGAAAGGGCAGTTTGAGGGAATGCTTTTTTTTTTCTTTGTAGTATTCCTCTGTGGAAAAACAGCTTAGGCATCCAAAGTAACAAATAACCACTGTTTTATATGTGACAAGGCATTTTAAGAATACTTCTGGTGAATTGGGATATAAATATTTAGTTGGAAGAAGAATAAAAATGAAATGTTTCCCCTGACACTCTTTCCTTTTCAGTGATTCCATCTTGTACCTTATGGTCACCTGCACAATGGAAGTGACTAGAAATTCTTAAGTTCTCTCTCTCTCTCCTTTTTTTTTTAGCACTTTATTAATGGCCTCCTTTCTATTTAATTAATAATTGATATCTCTGAAGGGTAGGAGATGAGTGGAGAAACAAACAGAGAAAAGAATGCCTAACAAAATGTTTTACTGGAGTTGTTTGCTCAGCATGCTCCAGGTTGTACGTTGGAAAAAACAGCTTTTTGATGGGGAGGGGGAAACCAGAGAGTTCTGCACAGTTTTATGCACTCCCTGATATGTGTTTACTGTCATTTCTAGGAGTTCCAACACCCAGTCCAGAAATCCTTCGACATACTTTGAATATGCTTGTACGGGAGAGGAAAATATACCCAACTCCGGATGGTTATTTCATTGTAACCCCACAGACTTACTTTATAACACCATCTCTCATAAGAACTAACAGTAAATGGTACCATTTGGATGAGAGGATACCTGACAGGTCTCAATGTACCTCTCCACAACAAGGAACTATAACTCCCTCCACCTCGGGATGCGTCAGGGACCGAACACTACCCAAAAACCACTGCGACTCCTGCCATTGTTGCAGAGAAGACATGCACAGCATGCATGCATCTACCCTACAGAGGAAATCAGCAAAAGACTGTAAAGACTCGTACTGTCCTCCCTCATTATGTCAGGTCCCACCTACTGAGAAAAGTAAAAGTACTGTCAATTTTTCATATAAAGCAGAGACGCTCACAAAGCCTAAGGATGTAGAAAAGCAGTCTAAGAAATTTGGACTCAAATTATTCCGATTAAGTTTTAAGAAGGACAAGACAAAACAGTTGGCAAATTTCTCTGCCCAGTTTCCTCCAGAGGAGTGGCCTCTAAGGGACGAGGACACCCCTACCACTATACCTAGAGAGGTAGAAATGGAGATTATCAGGCGCATTAACCCAGACTTGACTGTGGAAAATGTCATGAGACACACTGCACTAATGAAGAAACTTGAAGAAGAAAAAGCTCAACGAAGCAAAGCAGGATCTTCAGCTCACCACAGTGGACGAAGTAAAAAGAGCAGGAATCACAGAAAGTCTCATGGGAAATCGAGGTCACACAGCAAGACCCGAGTGTCCAAAGGAGACCCATCAGATGGCTCTCATTTGGATATACCGGCTGAAAGGGAGTATGAGTTCTATGATCCCCTGACTCGATCCCCACGGGAAGGCTGTTTTATAATAGAACACAAGGGAGATAATTATATAATGCACAGCAATCCTAACATGATTGAATCTCACTTTCCCATGACACCAGAGTGGGACGTGTCTGGTGAGCTGGCCAAAAGAAGAACTGAAATGCCTTTCCCTGAACCGTCTAGGGGAAGCTCCCACTCCAAGGTCCATCGGAGCCACAGCCATACACAGGATAGAAGATCAAGGAATGAGCGGTCCAATAAGGCTAAAGAAAGGTCTAGATCCATGGATAACTCCAAGGGACCTCTGGGCTCAGCAACTTTAGGAACACCTGAAGATCTAGGTGAAGGCTGTAGCCCAGATGACCAAACAACTAGCCAAACTTACATTGATGATAGTACCTTAAGGCCGTCTCAGTCGCTCAGTCATCAAAGGGCTCTGATTTCATCTGCAGGCTACAAAGAGACTTGCATCCCTGAAAAAGCTAGTGGCAGTGTAGAAACCCCCAGTTCTTGTAGCCTATTGGAACAAAGCAAGCCTACAGAGAATCTGCCATCGTATAGTGAGCTCAACTCCTGCACAACAAAATCTGCAGTCGATGACTATTTTCAGTGCAACACATCCAGTGAGACTGTGCTGACTGCTCCATCACCACTGGGAAAGAATAAAGAGGATCATGATACGCTAACAGGGACAGATGGGCTCAAAAAAATTACTCCCGCAGAAAGACAGTCTCAACATATTGCAAGAGAGCCTGGAGTGCACAAGGAGGAGTCCCCAAAGGGCCCAAGCAGTGGTTCAGCAGTTGCCGGACAAACTCCAGAGGTAATTGCAAACGGGCGGCTGGTTCAACATCATAGTGGTGAATCAAGTAGCCTTGATAAAAGGAAAGAAATATTTAGCAAGGATACCCTCTTTAAACCTCTGCACAACACTCTTTCTGTAAGTAGTTATCATAAGTCTAACACACCTCTGCTAAAGCCCCATCAAAAGACCCCCTCTGACACATTGCCAGTCAGATGTGAGAAACTTGAACAAGCGATAGTAACCTCAGTCACACAAGTCATGCCCGTTTCTCAGAGACAGCAAGAGACAGCCGGGAACCAAGAGGCATCCTTCGACTACTACAACGTATCTGATGATGATGATTCAGAGGAAGGAACCAACAAAAATGCTGAGGAAGAAAAGAACAGGGATGATGTTGGTACAATGCAGTGGCTCCTAGAGAGAGAAAAGGAGAGGGATCTGCAGCGAAAGTTTGAGAAGAATCTTACTCTTCTCACCCCGAAGGAAACAGAAAATAGCAACAACCAGAGAGCCACCCACTCAGCCCGCCTGGACAGCATGGACAGCAGCAGCATTACTGTGGACAGCGGGTTCAACTCTCCACGGTAGGACTGTCACATTCATTGCAGCTTTACAGACTAGGGAGTTCCATGTATAGTTATATGTGTATGATATTGGTGACAGAATGTAGGGCTGTATTAAACAATTTCACACATTTTCAGACAGTGTTTTCTCTGGAATCTTCTATTTAGATGTGTGGATTTCCCACCATACCATAAGAAAGCAGTGACCATTTGCAGCATTGACTCTGTATTAGTTCATTTTTCTGTTTGCTGAAAACCTCCCTGTGTATTTTTTTTTTCTGTATTAAACTTGGTTTTGCATTTAGAATAGAAGGGGTGAGCTCGCGTTACTCCCCCCTTCCCTTTCCCTCTAAGATACTATCAACAAGACTAATGGGAAGACTAGGCATGACTGGGTGGCATAATCTTTGGCTCAGACAAAAATGGGAAATTATATTGTTTTGTGTTTGGTCTTTTTTGTTTGCTTTCTTCACAAATACTGGAAGTATATCTAGTTATCATTCCAAACTGCTGAGACTGGAACAGCCACTCTCCCTACAATGCTTAAAGTGCTCAGGATATTTGAACTTCAGAGGTGACTCAGCAAATTTCCTTTTGACACCAGGGGTTGGGAGGGAGTGTCAACCTGCTGGAAGGCAGGAGGGCTCTGGTTAGACTGGAGAGATGTGCTGATTCCAATGGGATGAAGTTCAACAAGGCCAAGCACCGGGTCCTGCACTTTGGCCACAACAACCCCCTGCAGTGCTACAGGCTGGGCACAGAGTGGTTGGAGAGCAGCCAGGCAGAAAGGGACCTGGGGGTACTGATTGACAGGAAGCTCAACATGAGCCAGCAGTGTGCCCAGGTGGCCAAGAAGGCCAATGGTATCCTGGCCTGTATCAAAAATAGTGTGGTCAGCAGGACAAGGGAAGTGATCCTTCCCCTGTACTCTGCATTGGTGAGGCCACACCTGGAGTATTGTGTTCAGTTCTGGGCCCCTCAGTTCAGGAAAGATATTGAAGTGCTGGAGCAGGTCCAGAGAAGAGCAACAAGACTGGTGAAGGGACTGGAACACAAGTCCTATGAGGAGAGGCTGAGGGAGCTGGGGTTGTTTAGTCTGGAGAAGAGGAGGCTTAGAGGTGACCTCATCACTCTCTATAACTACCTGAAGGGAAGTTATAGCCAGGTGGGGATTGGTCTCTTCTCCCAGGCAGTTAGCAATAGGACAAGGGGGCACGGGCTTAAGCTCTGCCAGGGGAAATTTAGGCTGGATATTAGAAAGAAATTCTTTACAGAGAGAGTGGTCAGGCATTGGAATGGCCTGCCCAGGGAGGTGGTGGATTCACCGTCCCTGGAGGTTTTTAAACTGAGATTGGACATGGCACTGAGTGCCATGATCTAGTAAACGGACTGGAGTTGGATCAAGGTTGGACTTGATGATCTCTGAGGTCTTTTCCAAACCAATCGGTTCTATGATTCTGTGATTCTATGACTCAATGCTGCATCAGCTGAGAGAGAGGTGCCTTGCCTAAGATACTCGGAAAAGAGTCTCGATATTTACGTGAGGTGGTGCTGGTTAGTAATTTATATTCCAGTGATTTCAGACATGGAAGTCTCAGTGTACTAGAAGTCTTACAGGTGTAAGGAGGAGAGAGTTACTGGTATGTTTCTTGCCCTGGAGATTTCAGAAGCTCATTTCCAGGTTCAGAATGCTTTACTGGAGCTTTTTTCCTTGTCTCTGACCTTTGGCAGTCCTAGCTCCTTGACAGAATGGAGCTTGACTAGTTTTGTTTGGCCCTCATAGCAGCCCATCAAAGTTCAGAAGAATGACTCTAAGAACACAGAAATTGGTTACCATAGTAGTTTTCTTACAGTGTGTTACTTAAGCTTAAATTATTTATTGCCTGTGTTTAAAAATAAAACCTTCAAGAGTGGGTTTGTATTAGCTGAAAAAAGGTTGTTTCGGGTTTTTTTTGTTTTAGTTTGGTTTGGGTTTTCCCTTTTTTTTTCTTCTGTAAATGGTGTTCTTATTCCACAGAAATATGTGGGTTTTTACATCTATAGCAAAGGCTTCCAGAAAGGCATGTGAAAAATTTTATGTTTCTACACAGGACTAAATTTGATTTTCAGTTGAACTCCTGTCATTGTGAAATAAATTCCTTTGGATTTGATGGCTACTCTCATTTGATGTAAATGACAAGGCAACAATTAGTGAGCCTCATGCAGCATGCAGTGATTATCAAACTAGAACAGGCTTTTAGCAAATGTATAATTTTTCTGAGCAAAATAATGAAAACTAATTTGAGTAAATTGTACCACTTACACTGAGTTCACCCTAAAAAAGAAACTTGAGAAGGTTTTGAATTTGTTTGTGTTATGTGCAGATGCTTCTTATCTTTCTCACGTACAACTGTTGTATGAAGCTGTTTGCACTGTTCTTTTTAAAATGTAATCTCTTCCTTTAGTTGAAGTGCTATACTTGCAGCTGGTTTTTGTGGGGAAGTATGTCATGGTGTTTGCTTCTTGCTCAGCATGCCTTACTCCACAGAGTATGAGTCACCTCCAGGATAGGATATCAACTGGATTAAAAATCAGTTCTTGGACTACTTTTGTATGCTAGTTGAATATCAAACTTGTGTTTCTGATTAATGCAAAGGTAGACATTTTCTTCCCTAATTATTTACACAAAACCTAAAATTTCTGTTTAACATAAACTTAGCTAGCAAGTGTGTTACTTAAGTGAGCATATAGTCTGGATATTTCAAAGGCTTTTTCATGAGCTTTGCATTAAAATGATTAAATTCGATGATTTTGCTGAGTTTTGATCACTCCTTGGTATAAGCTATAAAAATAAATTGAGCTGAGGGTGAATTCAGCCCTTTGGCTATAATTACTGTGCTGTTATTACTTCCCTACCTTAGAACAAAAAATGTACTCCACGGCCCTTTTCCCAGAAATACAAAATAGCCATCCAGCATCCATCTGGTAAAATTCAACTAGATCTGACAGCATCCTTTAGCAGATGCCTAGGGAAGAGTATAAGAAGAGGACATGCACATAGTGATGTTCCTCAGGTATATTCTTCTAGTGTTCACTGATAGTTTAACTTTCAACTTCCTGCCTCCACTAATGATGTGACTCTCTATGTCCTGAGGTGGGGTGATATCTTTTCATTCAAACTGAAGTGTGCAACATTGCTAGGGAATCAAAATTACCAATTCCAGACTATGAAAGAAAAAGTATATTTTTAAAGTGTGACAAATTGAAAAAAGGACAGTAACACCAAAAAGCAAACAAATACAAAAAAAACCCCACCAAAACCAAACAAACCCACCAGATGTAGTTAAAGAGATTTGCAATGGTCATTTGACTTCCAAAGTATTTTGTTTCAAAGTTTGTGAACATACCAATCACCATTGGGAAGAAAGGCTCACAAGATTTTGTGTATTGCTTTTATGCAAGTTGCATATAGTAAATGTTAGCTGTCAAGGTTAATTTTATTCCTTTCTTCTTAGACCTTATGTAATACTGTTGCTCTTTTGTCATCTAAAGAAAGCGGTGGTCATAATTTTGGCATTACTCTGCATGCAAAATTCTCACTGCAGTCTTTCTGTATACATTTTGTAATGGTCAGTTTGTAATATCAGAATTGAAAATTATCTAGAATTAGTGGTCCCATAAGGAATGATACAATACTGAATCATCTCTGAAAACCAAGGTTTGCATCTATTTTCATTAAAAAGCAGAGGGAGAGGAATCAAAAAAAAATGAACAGCAGGAGTGCACCATATGTCATTGCAGCTCACTGAAATCATGTACTACATACATCACCCATCATAGCTGTTTGGAACTATGGACAGTAAGGCACTCATTGGCAGAAGATTATCAGTACCATTTTGATCAATTTAAAAGATCTGTAGGAGTTTTCTCAAAAGCATCATTGATTTTCCAAATTCAGTCGGTTTAAGATTATTTAAATCTGCCCTGCAACTAGGCAAGGTGTTCCTTCCTTCCTCTATGCCATGTGCTGACACATTTCTCACCTGCCACATCCAAAGCTGTGCATTCCTACTCTTCCTCTGATGCTAGCACCAGCTGGTGGGGTTTTTTTCCCCAAGGGCTAGTATTTAACTGAGAGCAGTCCCTGATGTGGCTGGCTGCAAGGCTTAGGATCAGGGAAGCAGCAGAAACATGTGGCAGGGTCAGGGCCACACAAAGCAGGCAAGAGCTGCCCTTTTCAGTAGCAGGTAAATTTAGGTTGACTTTAAACTGACTATGAAACTCTTGTCATTAGTATCTTTCATTCTAGTGCTTATTTAACAACTGCATTCTGATATATCAGTCCTCTGATATATTCTGTAAACATCTCCGTAGCAAGTGGTGATGTCATTTTACAAAGAAGTAGGGATACAGGTGAAGAGAATGTAAGTGGCTATTTGAAAGCAAATCTCTCTCTGCACAGGAACATATTATTTGAAGATCAAAAATTACTAAAGAGTGTAAAGAGAACAAAAAGAGTAGTAGTGATAAAACCACCCTTAGCATGCCATGGCTGAGTTTTTTACAAGTGTAGACTAAAATACAGGCTCCTCTGCGTTCATAATTAGGGGTATTAAAAGGCTTAATATTTAGAAGTGCTAAGTGTCCTGTTACTCCTGTGGATAAATGTTATGTTAGAACTAAAGGAACATTGTCCATTTTCTGATGAAATAGCAGCACTGGTTGTTCAGGGCGTGATCACAGACCAAGCAGTTAAGATTTCTCAGTATCTTGGTAAGTTGCAATTGTCTCAGCTGCAAAGCAAAATTGAAGTGTTACGTTCAGAAGCATTGTGGGTTTAATGTAAAGTAGGACTTTTAGTTAATATTTTTGTATAAAAACATAGGTGGAAGAAGAGACAACAGAGAATGCTGTGTCACGTGATTGCTGTCTTAGTTCTGCATAGTCACAGAGCTGTTTTGATGAGGCAGCTACGTTGTGCAAAAATACATAAGTCAGGAAAGAAAATTAGTGTGTTCAAGTGCAAGATGGAAGGTATTTCCTTGGGTGAAAAATCCAGATGCTTGATACTGGTTCAGCTTACACTTTGTATGACAGCTTCAGCTGTGCTTAGTGCTGTACCTGTGTGTTACAGTATGATGACTGCTAAGCACCTCTGGAATGCATTTTGGAGGAACATATGTGTACCATCAAAATGAAGTGGCTCATTGATGTGACATTACATGCAAACACAGGAAACCTCTTATAAAACACTCTATTCTCCTTTCCTGTCTGGTCAGTAGATATATAGGCATGTCATATATGAGTATGTATATATATTTCTTTTCCATTCCAGTACTCGTGAGAGCCTGGCATCCAACACTTCAAGTATTGTTGAAAGCAACAGACGTCAGAACCCCGCTCTGAGCCCTGCACATGGAGGGGCAGGCCCAACGTTCAACTTCCGAGCCACTGCAGACCCACCCACAAGTGAAGCTGAGAAACTGCAGAAACCTGCTAACTGCCTGCAAGCTTCTGTCACTAGTGTCTGATAGTCATCCTGCCTCAGATCGGCTGTCTCGTCCTATACAGCAAAGTTTACGACACTGGGACTGATGTTTACATCTTTGGGGAAAAATAAAACAAACATCTCAAACACAGTTTTAGTGTTTACTTAAACTGTGCTGCTATGTAGACTAGGGGCAACAAAGAAATCTTTATTTCAAGGTATTGCTTTTCACATTTGCGGCTCCGTAGCAACAGAATAGCAGTAGGGATAATATGTACACTTTTTGCTTCACTTACTTGTAACTGAGCACATATATGAAAGTCTAGACACTGTAAGTGTAATCTGCATTTTCAATGTCCATGCAGTTGCCAACTTCATTTAAAAAAATGCCACAGATGTGTGATGCCCCTGGTCAGAAGCTAAACTCTGCTGCAGAGTTGATAATTTTTTACTTCGAAAACTGAGCCACTGCTGAAAGTAACCAGCCAGGATCACCATGAGGAAAAACAATGCCAAACATGACAAGTGATGACCTCAGCTCTATCTGTGAATTATTAATACTAATCAGTCATTTTCACTGTGCATTTTTGTGACACAATTTTACAAATACCTGTTTAAGTGAGTAAAAGGAGGTTTGGGTTTTGTTTTGATTTGCTTTTTGCTAAGTATGGAGGGTGGGAAGGCAGGTGGCTTCTTCTTTTGTTTCAAAAGTATGAGAGATGTTTACTTAATGAGACTTGCTACTTGACCTTCCATAGTCACCAGTGAGGAGGTGGGCCTTTGCATAGAGGGGGGAGTGGGGAGGGAAGGGAAAAATATAACTGTCATGGAGCCACAATGTGGAGTGACACGGAATAAATCAAATGTCTTCAGAATAATTCACATATTTTCAAAAGATAATCTAATTCTTGTGTCACTTCTGGTATTGCAACTTGCCATTAATATAAGAATCAGGATAACTAATTTCTTGGAACAAAAATATCCTTTATGATATAAATGACAAGTATGGCCTGAAGAATTGATTTCTTTCTAGTGGAAGGACATAAATCTATTTTATGTAGCTTATTAAATAGAGTGCCTAAATTAGGCTATTAAAAATAGCATACAGTGTAGTGATTATCAGAGAACAAAATTTAGAGAATTATAAACTTCTGGCCTTTTTATTCACTGGATGTTATTTGCAATTTAGCATTTTATGGACATATCTGGTTTCTAGAAATTAAATGTGTCCACTTGGTTTGCAGTAGAAATCTAAGTCCTGTAGGCACAGTACATCCTAATTGCTCTCCATAAACTGTTACTCCAACGTAATTAGTACTATTCTAATTACTGCAGAGTAAATTCTACAGATAGTTAAACTCCAAGAGTAATTTTTAGGTATAGGGTCACATTCTGCTCTGTTACTCATGCAACCTGGTAGTGCAACGAACTGACCTTTTTATCAGAACAGACAAACTGGGGAAAGAATAACGAAGATACTAAAATGTGCAACAGCCCAAATTGTTTCATATAAAAGGGACGTTTACGTTTTTACCCTATCTAGCTCTTGTAGAACACAGTTGTGAAACCCAACTGTACATATTAAAATCCAGTATTTTCATCATTTCTGGTGACATGTATTACTCTGTATACAAAGTCATCTGAGCTTCACTTATGTTCTCTATTGTCATCAGAAGTCTTTACTGAAGATTCAGCCTTATGTTACACCGTTGGATATAGTTCATTTACTTATAAAATGGCTTCCTAACTCTGGACACAGTCCACAGTTTCCAGTTCTGTCACGAACACCCAGTCAATGCACAGGTCTGTTTTCATTGATTTCAGTGTATAATTTCCATTTCATAGGAGCAATAAGACCTTTCAGTGCACATAAAGGAAATTATTGTGCTTTTGGTTGGTTATCAAAGTCACTTGGCCTTTAGCCTTCTGCCTTATCATACCTTCCAAGATGTGCTCTAATTACCATATAATGCTTTGCATGACGCATCTTATTATTCAGTATGTAACTCCAGCCGTACTTATTCCATGCAAACTGTAGAGTCAGAGTTTTTGTGGGGAATTGTCATATACTATGCAGTGGCTGACTGTGATTTTGTTTCTGAGATGAGCTCTGACATCAGTAGTATGTATCAATTCAGTAAATAAAAATGTCAAAACGATAAAATTTACAGTGATGATCTGAAGTACTAACAGCAGTATTAAAATGTAAAAACAGTAAAAACAGAGTTCACCTTTGGGAAAATAATTGTTTGTCATAAGCTAATCAGAATTTATGCAGGCAGCTGGTTGTACAGAAGACATTCCAAGAAAATGCGATAGTACATACCTATGAACTGTATAGTATGTTATTTCCTAAAGTTCCCAGAGACCAGCAGACAACATAAATGTCATATTAATGTTGACATGGCATTGTACCAATATTAATGTGACTCTTGGAATATGGAATGTAAACAGAAGTTTCAAATAGAAACGTTCTAATCTTGTTTTTTTTTTCCTTTTAAAGTCAACAATGGAATATAAGGAAATTCCATCTTGAGGTTCTTGTAACAAAACCACGAGAGTGGAGCTTGAGTGCTTTATGTCACCCTAATCCTTTGATGAAAACATAGCCTTGTATTACGTGGTTGCTTATCTATCATTCTTCTAATGTATCAATTTAAAGGTTTACAGAGTTAGATTAGGTTGAATCTGTATTGTGTTCAACTGTAAAGGGTCAACACAAATCTGTCGGCATTTTGCACACTTAATATGTATTATTATAATACAACATGTTACTTTTGTGGTAATTTTTTTTACACATATAACTACCTCCATGAATTTGATGAGATGCAGCAACATGAAAAGTGTATTGTACAGAGCAAGGTTAAAAATTTCGAAGCATTAGGTCATGGCATTCTCTTGTGTGTCAATGCTTGCATATGAAGTCATCATGTTTCCATTGCCACAATTTCCTTCTACAGTGTTAAAAAGATGGCTTTCAGATGAGTCACTTAAAGACTTTGACAAGGCTGCATAATTGGGATAAAAGTGAAAGGGAGGTTGAAACCTTCCATCCTCTCCCCAGTTACTGCTAAATTTCTGCCTGGTAGAACTTGAAAATGTATCTGTAATTTAGAAAATTAGAAACATCTGCAGTCTGTGAAATATGATTGACAGTTTGGTGTTTAACAGAAGACAGTGTGGGTATTTTCTTGGCAGCCTTCAGATGCTTTGGGCCCTACTCTGCCTCCATCTTTGTCAACATTAGTACGTCATGGTTTTTCTGAACTGGCAAGGGTGTTAAAACAGCTCTTCCTTTAATGGTATGCACTCTGGTGTCTTGATTGTGTGCATCTAAAACATTTGCTCCTATAGAAATTACCAAGAGCCTTTAACTGACTTTGCTGGGAGCAGTATTAGGGTCCCTACTCAAGGTATGTGCCTATTGTTCAAAGAACATGGGCGAGTTTCCAAGAAAAATTAAGCTGACTTTTGAAAAGTAGCCAGCTGCAACAAGCCACCTTTCAAGAGGGAAGAAAGAAAGATTTTTTCCAAAAACCAAAGGAAGAAAGTGGCAGTTGAACCTAAGCAGACCACATTTTTATACAAATCCCGATTTTGCTGACACCTTTCAGCAAACCTAGTACCGTTATCCTGGTGCAAATTACTATACAATCATCAGTTGAGCTAATTTTGCCATTGTAAGTATTTCAGTTAAAAATCAGAAGAAATCATTATCCATTTGGCTCCCTGCACCACTATAAAATGACTGTTATATGCGAAACAATGTTCACTCAACTTTAAAAAGTAAAAATGTATTGAAAAACAAACATTTTAATGAAAATCATGGCCTACGTGTTTGCCAGCAGTAGTCATTTTTTAGAAAAGTGAACAAGCAAACCAGTGTTCAGAGGCTATCATAAACACAGATAATACTTTGCACTTAAATCACACCTTTTTGCCTGAGGGTCTCGAAGCACTTGACATGTACCAGCCCTTGTGAGCCTGTGAGGTAGGCAGAGTTCACTGACCCTGCTTTTTGTCCAGGCCCATTGGAAAAAAGCTAAGGCTAAGAGTCTGCAGACTAATTTATTAACCAGTTGCTTTCTTAAAGTTACTGGAGTAAGTTTAATAGTTAACCAAAGTGTTCCATGTTTATACTCCGAAATTATTCTTTCGATGCATTCACTTTAAGAGAGAAACTGCTTTACAGCCCTGCAGACACTCTTGGATTAGCAGTGCCAAAACCAAGTTTTCAGTCATATGAGTACTGCCAGCACTGGTTTTAGAAACAGTTATGGTAATTAAAAATTTGTTTTTCAAATACATTTTGCAGTGCTTTTCCCAACACAATTGTTCAAATTGTTGTGCTGAGAAAGCAAATAGCACTCCTAATCTGTCATCCTACCCACAGTTTACAATTCTCTTTACTCTTCTGAAGAAAACTGTACAGTATTAGAGAGAAAAGTTCTATTTTTTACGAAATTCTTTAAAAAAAAAAAGGTATATATCTAAAATGTTCCCCCCAGCATAAGTGAAGTGCATCGTTCCTGCATGAGAGGCATGCAGTGGACCCACCGAAAGCCAAGCTGGTGCTAGAAGAAAATGGGACTATCACACTTCTTCTATAGCGGCGCTCTAAACGTTGGTTTCAGATATGTGAGTGTAAATCTGGCTTAACAACCCTGATCTCCCGCGGATCTGAGAGAGATGGGAATGGGTCGTTAACTCCATTGAAGCTCAGTTCTGAGCTGAGGGTTTCCGTGTTCCTCCCCCCCGCCCCAAGACACTAAATGCAGAGAAGGAGCAGAAGGCCATGCGCACGCACCTGGCTCTGGAAAGGCAGCCTGGGCTGAATCCCTGCTGAAACGCACAGCCATCCAGCCGGGATGCCGTGACAGCTGCCACGTGTTCCCCACCTCGGAAGGGTGATTCCCCATGTGGTGCACTGCCCTCGAGTTCTCTAGCGGTTAGAGCCACCCGAAGGATACCCACCCAGAAGTATGAAAGGGCCCTTGGAGTAATTGGCACAGATGTTACTTTTATATCTGGAGGAGATTTAAGTTTAAAGGGATCATAATTCTGCAGGTAATTTTCTGTGAGTGACTGAATGTGGCTGTTGCATTAGGTTTAAATGAGTTAATAAATGCAAGTGGGATTTACTGTATGTTAGAAGGGAGTTTTGCAGCCAAGACTGCCTTGTATAAATGTGTTTGCACTGAAAAAAAAATTAAAAAATTACTTGGTCTCTGGTTGCTGTAAAGGTCATCCAAGATGGATGTTCTGTTTATATTGTATAGTATTTCATATGAAATAATTGCAGTTCATGAAATGTCTTCCCTAACGTTACTGATTTATAACAGCACATTTGTAACATGGTTTTTATTGTGTCAGTGTACCATATTGTAAATGATGATTACTTGTCATGCTTAGTATAATAATTTAAAGGAAAAAAAGGACAGGGATTTTTGTAAGTCTATATTTGAAAGTCCCTCCATATGGTAATATTGTGTTCATGTTGTTTATGTAGTGTTGTGTGAAATATCCATTTTGGATTGTGTTACTTTTTAAGATATTAAATAACATTTGGTTATATGTTCTAAGTGGATTCTTTGCACTCATCGGTGTTTCTGGAGGATATACTTACATTTCATTTTAGAGAATGTGCTTACATTTCCATTTAATATGCTGTTTCGCTCCTTCACTTGCACAACAAACCAGAAATCTCAGAAAACCAAGGGTCATAACAACTTGCTCTGTTCCCCTACACTTTATAAAAGTTCTCTGGGCCATTAAGTAAGAGTGCAAGGGAGAAAATTCACACAATTTAAAACATACTGGTTTGGACTGGACATGAAGGTGACGGGGGGAGTGTGATCTCCGTTGAATGTGTGAGTGCACAGCTGAGATGCACCTGAGCCCCAGAAAATGAGAAATCCATTTTTGCCAAGAGCAACAGGTGTCAAGTCCCTCTTTTCCTCTCCTTTCCATCCTAATGAGCCAAAAGAGAGAGAAGGCTCTAGCAAGGAGGTTTTTTGACATTCTTCAAAAAAAGCTGATGGGAAAGGCCCAAGTGGATAATATAACATGCAGTTGCCATTTTTCCACTCTTTATCACCACCTGAAAGATGGTTTTGAGGAGGTTTAAGGTTCAGGAGATTTGCCAGAGTTGTGCCATGAGAAATGCTATTTGCCAAGGTCAGCTATGAGTATTTATAACATTTACAAGATAAAAAAGAAAGGTGCATCTATTGTAGGAAGGTGCTGTCATAAGCACCTTGTGTTGTCACCTGCTAGTGGCACATATACATACTATGCTGTCTGTGGTCTTTGCTGGTTCCCCTTCATCCATCTGATTCCTTTGTAATCCATCTCCATGAAACTGTGCATTTTGAAGTACAGGGAGGAGGAAAAAGCCAAAGGCAGGCAGGGTTTGGCTAGGGCTTTATGCTAGCAGTGTCCTAGTGCCTTGCACAGGCACTCAGTTTTGTGTGTTGGTCAGAATTAGACTTTTACAGTCTTTTCAGTATTGCTGGAGAAGTTTGCAAGCACTATCTCCACGTCACAGAGAGCTTTGTTTCTGTCCTTACAGTGCGCTTGTATTAAGCTGAGCAGAAAGTACTGTTGTCCAAAGTCATCTCACTTTTCATCACACTTCGTGCTTTAAAATTCTTGGAAGCCGGGCTTGAATTCTCTTTATACTTACTCTGCTGACAGGTAAACTGAAGATCTTCAGCAATGACATCTTTTTGGTGAAACATGGAAAATGTCTTTTTTGGTGAAACATTTGGAAAATATTTAGGGCTGTTGTTTGGCAGAAGTACTCTCTTAATTTTAGATCATGCCTTTCTACTGATAACACTGAGTAAATTTCTATCCCTCTGTATCTACTCTATAAGATAACATTTTTGAAAGACCTTCTCTCCAGATTTTTCTTCCATCAGGCTCTCAACTGTTTCTTTAGTCCGTTGTTTTCTTTGCAACTTATTTTCTACAATGTCCTTCTTCCAATGAATCCCCTTGTCTTCTGATCCCTTTTGACATTTATTCTCCTTCAGGTTGGGGGGTTTTTTTTACATGTTACTTGACATGAGATGTTCTCTGCCCCTTTTCTCATCCTCCCCTCTCAAAATGTGATCCTAATCCTATAATGTCTTCTTCCCACTTTTCACTCTCGCTGCTCATCAGAAGTACCTCAGAGAAAAAAAGGTGCTCAGCTGCTTCAGGATAGGTGCTCCTGTCAGCACTTCCCTTCAAGTCATGTTGCTGCAGGCTTTTAATTTTAAAAAAGTTTAGGAATGTAAATATGCCCCCATTTTTTTTGTACTTTCTGTTTTCTTCCTCCTTTTTGCCTGCTGCTTCTGCTTTTTTGCCTATATTCTCTTCTGGCCAGCATCTCTGTGCTTTGAGGGCTCAAAGAGGAGACCCATAACCCTAAACAGCACTGGAACAACAGGTCACATTTGTCTTCCTCAGGGCACCAGGTAAATGCTTAGGAAAGCAATTTCTCCAGCTGTACTTCACAGAACAGCCATGAGGGAAATGGCCTCTACTTACCAGCCCTTCCTAAACTGCAGGGAGGCAGCCCATGGCTCTGACTTTGGTTGACTATAGCTGGTATTTGAAGGGAGAAGGGTTTTGTAGCAATACAAGATGCTGGGACTTCGATAGGTGCCTGTGGTTTTGTGTGGAGATGGCTGAGCTTGCGTTTATAAGCAACTGCCTTCTATGCCTGTAGGTCCTCACATTTAGCAAAGTATTTTTAGCCCAGCTGTCACAGAAGTGATGAATAGGGACTGGGAACGGGAAATCCCATGTACTTTTTTTTTAGCATCCTTTTTTTTAATCTTTCATCTTAATAAGTACATAAAACCTAACCCTGTTCTGCCAGCTATGTGAAAGTAAGCAAACAGTAAATGAATCTACGAGCATGGTTGTGCATACACTGAAATAGTTATGTGCTCTGCTTGATTGTTTGCTTGCTTAGGGAAACTTGAACCCTTTTGTTTTGAGTTCTCTCCATTTTTCTCCTCTTGTCCCTCTGCTTGACGCTGGTAAAATTAAGTAGTAAGTGCTAAAGAGGGTTAGTTTGGCTGGAAGCTGGAAAAGTAGCAGCTTCCAATGTGTTCAGTAGTGCGCTGGTACCGAGAGGACAAGCAGGAGCCAGCGGCCTCTCCCGTAGATGTGGGCTTTTCTCATGCAGCAGTTAAAAGGTACCGGCACTGGCATTTCAGCTCCAAGCTCCAGGCAAGGGCTGTCGTGGTTGCCTGTGCTCACTGTGCTGCAGTTCCAGTTACAGTCAGTCAGTCTCGGCACTGATGGGCTGCACCATTTGCTGATAAAACTTCTGTGCCAGAGGATGCACATCAGGAGCACAGCCACAGCACTGCAGCCCTTTTGGGTCTTACTTTGGGTCTTTGGATTTTTGGAAAATGAGGACCTAGGTAATTAACTTTACAGGGCATCCTGTGCATCGGAGGGGTTTGAATGCAAGTCGCATCCCATGACCCACGTACGTGGAACCTGCCCTCACTACATCTCCACCATGCACATCACCACACATGTACCACTGGGCACTGACTGCCACGGCAGCCATTGAGCTTGCAAACCTGAGGACTCAGGAGTGCAAACCTCCGGGCTAAGTGAGCCTTAGGATTGTGGGCAGTGACTGGGACGAGGACAACAGAGAGGGGCACTTGTCTTTCTGGCTATGGCAGGTGAGTGCTGCCCCTGCCTCCACAACAAGACCCCCTCTTCCCTCGGCATTGCTGTTCCTTGCAGCCCAGTAGCCTCAAACCAAACCCCCAGTCTCAGCTTCCTGGTGAGCTGTGGGGCCCCAGCCCCTTGCTGCTGCTCACCCCCAGCATGGGGAGGATGTGGTGGGGGAGAGGCTCTTCTCTGTCCACTTTAGTGCATGCCTCTGG
This sequence comes from Pachyramphus minor, assembly GCA_013397135.1. NCBI lineage: Eukaryota > Metazoa > Chordata > Aves > Passeriformes > Tyrannidae > Pachyramphus > Pachyramphus minor. The sequence goes on along the minus strand of VYXB01007645.1, from coordinate 827,061 downwards.
CTGGGGCTCAAAATGAACCTGCCAGATAAGTCCTCTTTAGCATCCAGCTGCAGCAATTTAACGTGATTCTGTGGGACACAAGCTGGTGATGACTTTCAGATACTTGTAACTGGTCCAGCTGAAACCCTCATCTAAGGCATGACCCTGGCAGAGCTTCTCAGTAAAACAGCAACCACCTTTTTTTGATACTTTTTTTTTTTTTAACCTAGACAATGCGGTATATTTTTTTCTTTTCTTCTAAACGAGTTCTGAAACTTCCCAGGGAACTTTGGGTTGAGGCAGAGGTCAAATGAAATCTGCAGCAGAAGCATCACAGGAGACACCATGAGGAGAGGCACAGAAGCCTCTTTGTCCATCATGGTGCAAACACACCAGGCCACCCTGGTGACCAGCCCAAGGAACAGAGGTGCCAGACTCCAATCAGAGCCCTCCTCCTTGCCCCATGGAGGAGAAGAACACATCCAGCCCACAACGTAGAACAGGAAACCCAAAAAGCTCCTCAGCTCTATTGTTGTTCTGCTGTCCCTTGGCTCCTGCATCAGGCAGGCTGACAGCTCCCTGGGAGCCCTCCCTGGCAGCATGGGCTGTACGAGTTTCCAGTATTCTCCTCCCCACTTACTTCTGAAGAAAATAATTTTATCTTCTAACCATAGTGATTTATTTGTAAGTACTTACCAGTGGACCTTAGAGATTTATTATTAATTAATGATGAAGAAACTCAAGAGTCCCTAGACCTAAGACAGACAATATATTTATTGTTCCTCCTTAAAGATAGACCCTTTGCCTTTACAGGTTTATTATTATCATCTATAACCCAGTATGGAGAAACAGTATCTCTCATGCTTTGCTGTTAGACAGCAGATAACAGTTTTACCAAATCGGTTTGTATAAGGGGAAAAAAAAAAAAAAAAAGGGAGAAATCCACTTATTTTTGCAGACAGAAATAAGAATATAAAATCACAGAAAACTAAAGCCTTACAGAATGACAAGCAGCTTTGAAAAACTCACTGAGTTTAAAACATTTGCCTGGAGATGAGTGGACTTTCCTTGATCCAGAAACTAGTAAAAGACTATTGCCTTAAAATATTTAGACCACTGCAGATTTCTGAACTGTTTGTCTTTCTGAAAATTAGCTGCTTGGGATGTTGCTTAGGACAAAGTTGCCTTTTTTTGGCACTGTTAGAGTGGGTGAGTAATGGGTCATCATGTCCAGTCAGTTGAGACCACCACCTTCAGTCCCAAGACAAAGGAGAGTGACTGAGTCAGTCCCACATCAGGCTACAAACAAAGACTGTTGGCATTTATTTTTTGTTTAAAAGAAGAGAAGACTGTAATCTCTGGACTATACTGACATGTAGTATGTGAATTCTGTGTCATGAGACACTGCTGCCTTGTGCCATGGATAACACAGTCAGTGGTGCAACCCTGGCATGGGTCTCTATGAACAGACTGGTCAGAAGACAAACAGCTTCTGCCCAGATTGCTTCCAAACTGGGATCTCTGCAATTCGAGGGGAAAAGAAGGAGGGTGGATATCTTTCATCAGAATGAGAACAAGGGAATTGGAGTATCAGGGTATAAAAACTCAAGAGATTTCACCAAAACAAAGAGGAAAACTCAAAGGCAGAGGAATGTGAGGCTGCACTTCAGTAGCTAGGGAGTCATTGTTGGAACCAGCAGTTGGCGAAGATGTCAATTCAAGACAGAAAAAGAAATCTTTACATTATATGGAAGCTGAAGGATCCTGGGCTCCCAAAAGGCAGCTGAGACAGGGAAGTACATGTGCCTACCTTCATGCTTTATACAGGCCTAAAATAAATAGCAACTGATACTGGAATGTTCTGACATGTGTCTGTAGTTGTGCCTTAAGGATGTGGTGTCCCTGAGCAATGTCCAGACAGGAGGTAGGAGACAGGAGGAAGTGAAGCCACCGAGGGCAGCAGGGTCTGGGTTCCCTGGAGGTGCCCCATTCACAGGCAGAGTGGGGTCTTGGAAAAAGGGGTGGAGAGAATCCCAGCAGGGCCACCTGGCAGTGCTGCGATGAGGATCTTCCTCCCTGCTGCCCAAGTTCAGTGACCCTCCTTACTCCTGTTTGACTCCTGGTCTGGAGAACAACTTGCCATGCTTCACCCACTAGGTAGGAACCAGGCATGTCTTGCAAAACTGATGAGATGCTTGGCACTCCTGGAGATATTTCCCTCTACTCAGGCAGCCCCCTAAAACACAAGTTGTAATTACTTGTCTCAACATATCAGCCTTCCGCCTCCCTGTGTGCACAGGAGGTTTCTGCTCATGGAGGTTTTGGTCATCCTTAAGACACCCATATTTGTCTTGGAATAAAACCTTCTCCATTTTTTCCCCTCCATTCCTATCATAAATGCAATAGCTTGCAGTTTGTTTCCTTGTGAAGGCTGCAGGGCACTTCCAAGCTTATTCTGCATCCTAAAAAACATCTTCTCTCTCTCCAGTAGGAGAAGGTCTGTGATGCATCCTAGATATTTGCACATGGCAGCAGTCTCCAGAGAACAGATTACAGAAGGAAGATGGATGGGCAACCAACAATTGCTTCTCCTCTTGCCACTTCTCAGAGGCAGGGAAGTTTTGGTACTGGCTCTGCTTGCCACACTAGTATATGAAACAATTTAAACATAACTTGGAGGCATCTCCATTTCTAGCTGTGATTGTCATTGAGAACTGGAAGGGGGGCACAGAACAGCTTCAGATTATTATGTAAGATTCATCTTACATCTTATCTTTTTTTTACCTACTGCCAGTTCCAAATTAGCCCATTCCTGTCCATTCAAACAGAAGAAAAGCACTGGCAGAGACCATCTCGGCCCTGTGGCTGCTGTTTGTGTGCTCAGTATAGCCTCTGGCAGTGTCAGTGACTCCCTCTGGTTGCCTCCTTTCTCCCACCCTTGCAGGATTTTTGGCAAGGACTGCATTTTGAGGCTGGGTTTGTTTCCGGCCAGCTGGGGCCTTCCTCCTTGGCTGAGACCCTGGATGCTGAGCTCATTATAAAATAATTTATTCAGTCTTAGGATGCGTTTTTTTATATGAAAGCTCTTAGGCCAAAGAGGGTCTTATGCTGCAATGACTACCTGTGCTCAGGTACAGAAGTACTGTGAATGGCTGTTTTCCACAGTGAAGCTGCTTGTCTGCCTCATTATTTGACATTCTGGCTAGGATGGCACTGTCACGACCCATGCTGGTGACAAGCAGCAAGGCTAGTGGTGGGGAGATGAACACAGAAAAAGAGCTTTTACACAGAAAATTTCCTGTGCTTCGTCAACACTGTGCTGAAAATAGGGCCCATGAAAATAAGGGGGTTTTTTTTCAATAAAGAAGTGGCTTAAATACTGAGCTTCACAGGGACAGGCAAGCAGCTGAGCTTCTCTTCACTAGAGATCTTTTTATTTAGAGGTTGCAACTGATAAAGACCTTGTCCACTCTGCCATGTTACCAGCACCCACAAATAAGATGCTGTTTTGCTCGGCTTCCTGGAAGGGTGCCAGAGCTTAACATTACTGGGAACAATCATTTCCTTGGGGACAAGGGGGAAAACCCCTAAAAGAAGTCATCTAGATCAATCTGTGCTGACAGCTTTTTCTGAGAAGTAGTCCATACAATTCACAACAAGAAAGAGATTTGTGTCAGCAAATTAACTTTAAAAGAACAGACTTTGAAGAGGCAAATGGGACCAGTCCCCCAGCCAGCTCTATTGTAGAAGGTAGTTTCTACAAAATGCTGTCCCAGTGATACCTCGCACCCACTGGATGTGTGGAGAGAGGCAGGGTAGGAGTAAATGTGGGAGGAACAGCACTGAGAAATTATGACAATCATGGTGGCATCCTTTTCCAAATGTATTGAGGAGCTCTGGCTTGTACTGATTCATAGTTTGTTTGCATGGCACTATTTTTAAATCTTGCTCACAATTCCTAAATGGTAACCCTAATGGCAAATTACAAATCCCTCATAATTTGTCACGTCTGAATTATTTTATGTATTTTCAGTGGGATAAATAACCATTTTCTTGACTTATTCAGAGCTGTGAACACTGGAGATGGTGGACTGATCAGGAACAATGAAGCACTGTATGTGACGCCTGGCTGGATATTGCCTGCTGGATTGGAGCAGACCTGGCTCTCATTGGAGCTGATTTGGGAAAAGCCACCCTTGATCTCGGCTCCTTGCATTTTCTATCACAGGGCATTGCAGACATTTTCAGAGGTGCCCAGGCCATCTGCTCTAGGCATCCCCGAATGCAGTTGTCCCCTTGGCACCATGGGAAGCCATGTGAGACACAGAGCAACAGCTCTTGCAGCTTTTGGGGTCCTTCAGTGAGTGCTTCATTTGGAGCCTGTCTGCAGCAGGCATGGCACAGCTCTTGAGGGCAGTGGAGACACATGGCTGTCACTGCTTAGCCCATCCCACATGACAAGGCACTTCACCTGCCATCGAGCAACCCCCTTCGAAGAGCAGGTCATGTTTCAATCGCCTCAGCTGTTACACCATTAGTTCCTCCATCCTGCTATTCTGTATTAATTTCCTAAGCTGCTTTAGCTGTCACATCTGCACATTTAGCAGCTGGTTTCCTGTTTTTAATTGCCCTCAGAGGGCTTCTTCAAGAGCCACACCTGCTTTTGTGTGTGTCTTAATTTGTCACTGTCCAAACTGGAGCAGCAAGCATTTAAAATTCAGCCTCTATGAGTGTGTTGTATTTCTTCAAATGCGTGATTAATTGCTAGGCCTTTTCAGGCTGCATTCAGCTATTTCTGCATAAAACATAGTCTGTCTTTTGCTGGAAAGCTCTCCACATCTTGGATATTAAATATCGTCTTGTCAGTGGGACTTGGGTTTGTTCCTCCCATTTGTTCTTGCAGAAAAAGTTAAGAAACAAAAAGAAAGCTCGGGACTCTCTCAAGTTTATTCTGTTTAGAGCGGGGGAAATAGTTCTTTTTCTTTCCCAAAACTGTTCATGTAAGGAAACATTTGAGATTAGGGCTGGAGAGGATGTTCTAGGTCATCCCACCCAGTCCCAGCAGTACTGTAAGCAAGCACTTTGTATAATCCAGCTCTTAAACTGCTTGAACTCCACCATAAAAAACATTAAGGGTATGACTTTTTTTTTTTTGGAGGGGGGGTAGTGTTTGGCCTATTTCATGGCTGCTATGGAAATGCTACTTTAAAATCTTCGTTTTAAGCCCAGAATTGTTTCTGTGTTATATCCATGCTTGGAGAAGCCTCCCATGGCTGGACAAGGAGTGCAGCTTACAGGACATGGAAAGAGTATTAAGGGAGAGTGAGATTTACAGTTGGAGGACGGATGGATGCATGGATGGTTACATAGTCAGGCAAATAAGCATTTTCAAAAAATTAATTTTGAATTTGTCAGAGCCTCCTTCTGCCCAGGGATCATGTAGAGGGTGGGAGGCACCTCTCAGAAATCAGAAACAGATCCTCTTGAATCACTTTGTATGATCCTGGCCTGCAGGGGTAAAACTAACCTGAATAGGGGAGCACGTAACAGTGAAGGCAAATGTACTGGTTGTTCTAGTAATGTAGGATGAGCAGCATGTGGGACCACTGAAGAAAGGCTAAAACTGCCTGCTATGGACACGTGGCTCAGTTGTATACATTTACATGGGCAGGAGCCCTCGCATGGAGGGAGCCCAGTTTGAGCTGTGCCCGGTTGGCTGTGTTTGACAGGGATTGTGGATGATTCCCTGTGAGCCCTACACTCACTTTGCAGCCTTTGCAATGGTGTCACCTCAGCCTCCCTTTTTCTATCTGGCAAGGAAACAATTCCAGTGTCTCCAGCCAATTTTGAGGATTAATTAATATTCACCAAACAATATATCTAAGTGCTGAGTAATGTTTTAGCATATTATTAATTTCTTGAGAACAACAAAAGGCTGCTCAAGAGCTGTCAGTGGCCACATGCTACCAGCAAAGGATGCTGACATTTTGGGGCTGGCTGCCTGCAACTTCTTGGTGAAGGAGACAGGAACATCTCCTGTGCATGCATTGATGCCCCTTGCTCCTGAAGGCTGCTACAATCCTGACGTTAAAATGCCTCATTTGCTGTGACTAAGGGAGGAACATAATGATCTCTCCAAAGCCTAGCTAAGCCCTTATCTGTGCTGCTGTGGGAGGTGGGCACTGCATCTTCCCCATCTGAGCCCACTCTCCTCATCCCTCCTCACCTTTTCTTTGCTGCCTGTGACTGCTTTATTCAGTTCCCCTGTGCTGACAAAGGCTCGGCGTCCTCATTGAGGCATTGCTGGAATTTGTCACCTGAGATCGCTGCATTCCAGCTTGTGCCAAGCTGCAAGCGATCACGAGTAACGAAGCAAGAGCTACATCGTTCGCCGATGCTGCCCTCTACTCCCTGCTTTTATGTAAGTATTTTGTTTCCCGCTGGTGAGATCAGGCTTTAATGACAACAAAGACAGCTCGAGGTGCAGCCCAAGTCCTGACAGTGGGAAGTAGATCCGGGTAGTTTCTCTCACGGGTCATTGAGGGCCACGTATACACGTGAGTCTTGGTGAGTCCACTCATCCTCCTGTGGAAACGGGGGCAGGAGCAGGCGGGAGGTTCTGTGGAGGCAGTGGGTTTGGGGCACTGCACGAGGAGGAATCGGCCACAAAGCAAAGGGCAACAGAGACAGTCAAAGAGGAGAAAGAGGAAAAGCTGCGACGAGGCACACAGAATGAAGGAGAAGCCCCGATCCTTCCTGTCGTTGTTAAAATGAGGATTACTTTTATCCCAGCCCGCAGTTTGCCGGCAGGGGACGCGGCCGGGCCGTCCCCGCCCGGAGCGCGGGGCTGCTCCGTCCTGCCCGGGCACAGCCCGCCGCCCTTGACGGGGCTGCATCCTCGCAGCCTTCGCCCTGCAGAGGGCAAGGGAGGCCGTAAAAGCAGTGTGAGGAGATCTGTGTCCAGTTCTGGGATCCTCAGTATGAGAGAGCCATGGAGGTCCTGGAGCAGGTCCTGTGGAGGGCAACGAAGTTGGTCAAGGGACTGGATCATCTCACTTACATGGTAAGGCTGAGGGAGCTGGGCCTGTTCAGAGGCGTCATTGATACAGATCTGCCAGATTAGGGATACCATCATACTGGTTTGCAAGTCCACAGCAACTTCCATGTATTTGAAATGTTATCAGAATAATCCATGGAGCTGTAAACATCTGTATAAAAGTTGAGAATTACACTGCTCAATCAACTGTAACTCTGAAGTGTTCTTATTTTTGGGCACTCCCCAATAACCTTAACTTAAATGTGTTTCAATACCTGAAGAAAAAATATTTTTCCATATAGGTGAAAGTTGGCTTTCAGAACAGCTATTAAAGCCTCCTTACATTAAAATGAAGGGTTTAAATTTTTCCCTTTGCTAAGCCATGTTTTCTTTTAAAATTCCCGTTGGATTTGCTGCCACCTGCCCTCTCTCCACAGCCCCACAGGGAAAAGGAGGCAGGGAAATGGGGCTTTTCCAATGCCTTTCAATTCCCAGTTCCCAGAGCTCATTTGGTCTGCATCTCTCCCTGAGGTGTGGGGTTTAACATCTGACTGATGTTTTGACTTAGCTGTTAGGAGACAAGGAAGGTGACCAAAAATCTTTCCACTCACCCCTTAGTTGTGAAGTCCCCATAATTATGGAGGGCTCAGGCCAGTGTCTGGGCCAACAGGAAAGTCTCCATGAGGCTGCAGTCTGTGCAGACAATGTGGGCTGCATCCCTCATCCACTGAGCTTTGGCCAGCTATGCCATTTACATGGCCACCAAGCTCACTGATAGAAAGGCTTAGCTTATTTAGGTGTGAAATTGCCATTTTTGGCACTGTTACAGGGAGCTGACTGAGGCTGATTCCCACGCTGTCTCCGTGCAGGCAATCCCTCAGCACCTTCCTGCTCACAAGACCCACGCTCATGGAACATGAGGGGAGAATCTCTGGCAGACTTTGGCAATGCTACTGGATTGAAGAGAGTCCTGCTGTGAATTAAAGGACTCCTTGTCATACCTGAACTGATTCTCCTCAGCATTTACTCCCTGCCGCTGTGGTCAGTTAGCATAAGGAAAACAAGATAAATTCCACTGAATAGGTTTGGAGACTTATTTCTATTAAATTAGTCTCTTCACTGAACATTGTTGGTTTGTGAAGTTTAAAGGGTGAGTAGGGCCCCTTGTCCTTGAGACCCGTAGTGTTGGTTTTTGAGGTCTTGTTGACATTTGCACCATCCCCCATTGGGAAGTGGGGCTCTGGAAAGCCTGAACCAGTGACAATGAAACTGATTTCTGTGCCAGCAGCTGATGTGATGGTAACACAGTGTGCTTGGAGAAGTGGGCCTGGAGAGAGCATCCAAGGCTCACCCCTCTTCTTAGCAGAGCAAAATGTTTTGTGATGTCCATGGGCTAGTGTGAATTACATATCCCCAGAGGGATGTTCAAAAGATTAAATACCAAAGTAGATCTCAAAAAAAGGACTGCGTATACAAGCTACAGTATTTTATCTGATGTATTTAATGTCCCTAATTTACATGCTGACAACTTTGCCATTTCTAAACAATGTTTACATTCATCTTTCTGATAATTAATCAGTACAGGCTTCAAACACTGTTTATCACACTTTGATGCAGTAAAGACAAGAAAGGCAAGGTGTTATGGGGCAGGGTTTGGGTTGTTGTGTGGGGGTTTTTTTTCCAAAATCTTACAGTATTTACAAAAAGATGCATTTTTTTCCAAACACCATTCTTAGGATTATTCACTCATTCACAATCAGTCACTGTATAAAAACATCATTCAGAAATATGTTTTAAAATACACCCACTTCCATTGCATAGTATACAGAAAAATAGGTGAGAGATAAGACACTTGATTTTTGAATGAGAATGTGAACTGATTCAGAGGTACATCATTTCTAAGGAAGAATTATGCACTTTTCAAAAAATAATGAGCTGTAGTTCTCCTGAAGATAATGAGCTTCTTGAAGGTCTACTATCAATTTCTCTTTTGCAGACCAAGTATCTTTTACCATACACACAATGCTTGCATTAAGGTCAAACAAATCATACTGCAATTAGAAGATTTACTCTTCAGTACAGTGGACATATGCAGTGTCCACTGCATGTGGAGACTGACCAAAATGGGTTACACAAAGTACTCACAAGGATCAATCTTGGTTTCATGTGTCATGGACCATCTGTGGAACAACTCAATGGACCCAGTTTGTTATTTCCAATTTCTGCTTGTATAACTGAGAAGCTGAATATATCCTTATACCTTTAGAAACTTTTCTTGTGTAAGAAGACCTTGGGTTCTGTTCACTGGAAAGAGTTAAAATGGCAGGCTATGGAGGGACCAGCAGGCACTGATGGCATCTATCCTGTTGATTTTCAAACTTGGCAATTTGGTTATCTTGCACGCTGACATGCTGATTTTTTTTTCTTTTTTTTGCTTTAAAAATGTGCTCCAGTGATTTCATTGGGCATGGTCCATTAAAGAGCAACAGGGAACTCTGAACAATAGGTGCCTGTTTTACAGCTACTGCAAATGTTTTGAAAGCACTAAACTGTCTTTTATACTCAACAGTCTAATAACGAAGACTGATTTTCATCCTTCTTTCTTCCCAGTTGATTTGATGCTTCACTTGATCTTTAAAAACACATTACATAAATCTTTACAGCTATTACAGAATTCTTTGTGAAGTTTAATTTGGTGGTTTTTTTTTTTTCGTGGTGTAATCATTCACCCTTAAATGTGCTGCACCACACATACCTGGATCATGCCTGACTCTGGATCCATAAGAGTAGTAAGCCCTAGGGGTTTGTTTCACATGGGGAGGGACCTAAATCCTTCCAAAAGCAGTTTGTCGCTGAAAGTTCCTGGTCCAGAGGTATATCAGATAAAGCACTGGGCACTCCTAAAGGCACCTCTGGCAACAGCTCTATCCTTTCCTGCTGTTTAATCTAACTTTACTGTTACAACTTTGTTTGTGCTTGATAGCCTGTGGTGGAAATAATCGCTAGGGTTAACTGTGAGTGTCAGAGATCTGTCAGTACAGACCTCCTTCCCTGCTGCAGAATAAAGAGGAATGTGCTGGTCACCCGGCAGAGGCGTAGAGAGCAAGAGCTGGTAGAAAAGCAGTAAGTTTCAAAAAACCTTCAGAAATGCAATTGAGTACAAAACACCAAAACCTGAGCAGATGATATTATCTTCACTAGGAAAAGCAAAGAGCCTGTTAAATTCAAGGCTTCTTCATCCTGCTTTCTTCTGACCTTTGTGTGTCCAGATACCTCTTCATTTTCCCACTGGTTTTGAAGCGGAGGATTTCTGTTGCTCTCCCCTTTCTCAGCCCTCCTCACCGCTGTGGTCCATGAGGAAAGCCAGGCCCTGGAAGCATGCAAGGCCAGGACTCATACTGGGGAGAATGAAGAAGGAAAGGCTGAGAGAAGTAGGATGCTCTCACTGCTGTCCTGCTGACCCACCTCTCTTAGTGTTATGGTAACTCAGCAAAGCTCTTGGCTCTTTGAAGAATGGGTCAGTATAGACAGGGCTTGGCTGGCACTGTAAGAAGAAGATGGGGCTCTGCTGGTGATGGAGCTGGAGATGAAGGAGTGAAGCAGGAAGAATGCAGTTAAATGCAGAGATGTCTGTCTCCACTCCTGAGCTTCTTCAGTACCAGCAGCCAGGGTGAGCCCCTCAGAGAAAGATGCTATGTGAGATGTGTTTGGTGCTCAGAGAACCCCACGTGCACCCACCAGAAAATATTGTGGATAGCCATCCAGGATTCTGCTCTCATTGGCAGAGCTGTAAATCTAGAGGAACAATACCAACTTCCCTGGCTGTGTTTGGAGCATGTTGTTGTTTGGAACACGTTCATGTTACAACTGCTGTAAATGCAGATTCATGCCTGGTGGAGCACAATGGAGGAGTGGGGGACAGCACTCTATTAATGAAGCTATTATTCAAATTAAGAACTTTTTTAAAAAAACAGAGAAGGATGGAGTTGCTGGTGACACTGACTGACATTGTTCAGGGATCACAGTAAGGAGATCTGCTTGGCGAACAGGGAGAGCACAGCTAGTGCCAGGGCACAGCTGCTGCATGGGGGGAGTGGTGCCAAGGGGGCTGTGTTTCGGAGCATGCACTCCACCCTGGACCAAGAGCCATTGTTGGGCAGTGGCTGTATTCCTGCCAGGCTGCACATGATATTGTAAACATCCACGGATCTGATGGGAGGTGCTCGGTAGTTGGATCGGAAATCTGCAGGCAAAAGAGAGGAGTTGACAGCATACAGCTCAGTGCTTGAAATACAGGGTGCTGCAGGGCAAGGGCTCCTGTGCCTTTTCTGGGACTTCCCCAGCCAGCTGGGATGTGGCACACTATACAATGTATAGCTATACGGTAACATAGCTCAGCAAAAACATTTTAAACATTTTTGTTCATTATTTTTACTTCTAGTCCAATTTTATTCTGAAAACCAAAAAACCCCCTAATTTTTAAGTACACAAGCTACTTTAATGGGTGCACTTGGTAGATTTAATAGCCTGACATAATTGTATTGCACATTCTGCTTTGTTTTCACTCCTATCTGTGGCTGCACTCTGGTGCTTTGCAGGGTTTAAAGGTCCAGATGAAGTGGAAACCAGGGGGTTTGCATCTGCTCATCAGACAGGTGGGTGAGGTATGCTGCAGCCTTCCCAAATAAAGTGCTCTGTGTTACTGAGTCCAAATCCACCAAGAAAAGAATAATTTTTGTGTTTCAAATAGAATTAAAAATTTAGGCCAAAATTTAGGAAAAAAGAGCAAAGGAATAGAGGTACTGTGCTGGGACATCAGAGAGAGGCTGACTAAATCCCTTCACATCTCTCTGTCCTGTTTCTCCAGCTATAAAACAGAGCTAGAAACCTTCTGGAGTGAGGAAATCCTGCCATCTATTTGTAATTTTTAGGCGTCGCAGAGTGCCACATCAGGGTCCTGATGTGCCAGGGGCTGCAGGGGCAAGGACCACAGGGCTGCAGGGGAAGTGGAACACCAGGGATGGTGGCACTGTACCTGGTCCATATGCGAGGAAGAAGCCTCTCATATCCATGAGCTCGTTGTCATAACCATGCCAGCCATTCTGCCAGGCCTCCTTCTTCCCTGTCCCATTTTCCCAGAAGGGCAGCTTGTCCCTGCTCTGGGTGACAACAGCAGAGTGTGGTTAGTGCCTGCCTGCCAGGCTGTGCTGGGGTGCTGGGGAGTGCTATGCTGTGTCTCCATGTGCTGAACCACCCCCGCCCTGTGCTGTTGGCTGCACAGGAGCTCATCCCCAGGAGGGGTGACCCCTGGCTTAGCTGCCTCAGTGAGTAGCCATCTCCTCGCTGAGAGGGGAGGACAACTCATGTCTGCCACGAGCCCAAAGTACCACAGCTGTATGAGATGTGTGTAAGCAAGGTGGTGTCCCTCTCCCCACTCTTGCTAGCAGTGCTACTCTCCCACCCAGCACCATGCTGTGGATTTGTTGGTGTGTTGTTCTGCCCCTTATGCCATTGGCACCTTAGAAAAATAAGCCATTTTTGCTCCACTTGACTAGTCAGCCTAAACAATAAAAGTATCATCCCCACTATGTATTTTTTAATTATTATTTCTTCTCCCTACTTGTTTTAGTATTGAAGAAATTAGGTTTGTTTCAGGGAACACTGGCTCTGACCTGAGACAGTTCCTCTCTCCCTGGCCTTGACCACTCTGTTTTATTTCCTTGCTCAGTGCATCTAAGCTTTATTAATCCGTCATTATAAATCTTGTTCTTCCTTGCCTATATTGTACTTAAGTAGTACCTTTAAATTCCTTCCTTACTTTCTCCTGCTTCATATTAAGAGCTCTTACCAGACTACCTACGATGGTGTCATACCTGTCAGAGGAGCAGTTCTTAGAGGCTGATCAAAATACTGGACCAACCCTGTCCACAAGTTTCTCCTGTCCCATGCTCCTTAGGGATGGCAGCAGATGTGGTATTCCAGATAGCCCCAAAACTATGGCAGGAATTTTACTGAGGTAGTCAGTAGACCCTTGACATTAATTTTTATAATGGATACAGAGGAGAAGCTACACAGTTCTCTAAAGTGGCCAGGTCTGGGCTTCACACCCAGGCAAAGAAGCACAGAAGATGCCCCAAAAGAGTTTCCCACATTACCACCTTGTGCAAGTGGTGCCACAACCCCTGCAGATAATGAAGCAGACTAACCAAGGATGTCTTTCCTTTCACATTTATTTTAGGCCAAAATTTAGGAAAAAAGAGCAAAGGAATAGAGGTACTGTGCTGGGACATCAGAGAGAGGCTGACTAAATCCCTTCACATCTCTCTGTTTTATCTTCCTCCTCCAGAAAGAAAATTGACTGTGCAGCGAGGACAGCAGTAGTTATGACTAAGAGGTCCATTACTTTCTAGGGGAACCCCCAGAGTATCCCTTGTGTTTCTTCATGTGCAGTATTCAGCAGATGTACTAGACAATTCCAGAATACTACAGCATGGGTCAGGTTAGAAGGGACCACAGTGGGTCATGTGGCCCAACCTCTCTGCTGAAGCAGGGTCATCCTAGAGCACATTGCACAGAATTACCTGCAGACAGTTCTTGAATATCTCCAATGAGGGAGATTCCACAACCTCTCTGGGTAATCTGTTACAGATTAAATTAAGCTATTTCACATGACAAATTTCTCTTCTTGTCACCATTTCTACCACTTATTTCCCTGGCAGAGCTCAGAGCAAGCCAAGGAAAAAATAAACTCCTTCCTCTCTGCCTACCACAGTACCTCCTTATGCTGTGGCTCTGTTTACTGTGATTCCTGGGGACTACTTGTGCTGCTCACCATCAGGTGACCTGTACAGCATTTGCTAGCATCAGCTTCAGACAAGTCAAGCCATGTCAAATTTTCAGTGGTTCTTTGGCAGTATGACAACATCAATGAAGCTACACCCCTCCATGATCCTGCCAGATGTCCTGTTGCTTCCCCAGGAATGTTAAATCCAGGAGGTATGTGTGCCTTTCCATAACCCACCCAGGCAGCAAGAAATACCTACTCACAACTCTGCAGTCAAAGGCACAGTCATTTCCATCATTTTTGCTGCTACTTGGGCCAGAAAACATACTACGGGCTTTCACAACTGCAGCTGAAGTGGGAGCTCATGAAATGGAGCCATTATCAGCAAGTAGCTTGAGAGACAGGGCTGTGCAAGCACACCAGCACTGCCCTTCTAGAGCACCAGGCTCTGCCTTACAGCAAACCTCATAAAAACCTGAGACTTCTTTGGGGCCAGGGCACTGGCAGCACCCTGAAGTGCCTGCTTGACAAATCCAAATGGGATGGCAGACTCAGCTGAGACGTAATTTTTCATGCTAAGCCTAAGCCTGGGCTAGCACTGCTCTTCAAAGATGAAACAGGCATGTCTGGGACTGCTGACAATGGACTTTTCCCTGCATGTGAATGTTTAGAAAATGTACTGCAATTGCTCCCTAGATCTTGGGAAAGTACACTGGGATGGGTACAGAGTGAGCACACAGGCCTGAGGGCTAACACCAGTGTTGCACACAGGAGAGTAGCTGGGGGAAATTCTGCTCAAAGGATGGGGACCACTCACTCATGTGGAGGGAACAAGGCTTTGATACGGCCAGCTTTGTGTCACATCCCTCCTCATCCTGCTTTAACCAAAATGTAGATGGGTTTTAGTTCTAGTTTATCTATTAGAAAGTACAAGAAGAGATAGATCCCCAGCTCCTTGCTGGGGGAAACAACAATTTTCCAGATGTATCCTCCTTAACTCTTTCAAAAAACAACAACCAAAAAATCTCCTTTTCAAACAGCATGTAGCTATCCACTTACCAATAGAGAGTTAAAACACCCCTTGAGCATGATAGGGAAGAGCTGAACATCCTCTTTTCAGTGGTTTGGGCAGGAAGTATAACAGAAGGCTCAATTATTGCTTTAAAAATATGACAGGAAACTTTCATTTTCATATCCCATTCACGGATAATGAAAATGTACTGAAGAGAAGGCAAATCTGACTGTATTAATGAGAGGACATTCTTGAAAATCAGAAACAATGGGAAGGAATGGGCAGAGAGACAGAAATAATTACCATAGCAGCAGTGTTTGCTGCACTGTTATTAAGGTTTGTCAGAGTTTCAATGATTTTTTAAGTGCTTTTTTTATTTTCTACAGAATATGTAAAAATGTTCGGTTTTGAACTTTTGTACAAAAGAGTTTGGTTGTAATTTTTTTTAACCATTTTGGAAAAATTATTTCAGATTCCTACTTTACATGTCTAAATCTTAACTCTTTTTATATTTTTTTTAAACCAGAAATGTGGTGCTCACCCATCCGTACTCAAATGCCATTGGGTTTTCTTTGAGGTGCATTTTTATTCAGCTCTAGAAATTATTATCCTAAATTCAGGTTGGCTAGTGAGAAATGTGTTGGTGTGGAATGTCCTGAGCAAAGCTTGGTGAGCAGTAGCTCTGAAGGTCATGAAAGAAGATGCTCAGCTGAGTTCCAGTAATCTGCAAGGCAACAATGTGCAATGACTATGCTGGGATAGTAAAAAAACCCAGGACTCCTTGGTTCTGTTGCCAACTTACATGTATGGCTTTGGGCAAATCACTTCGAACCACTCCTCAGTTTACCTACTTAGAAGGTATATAGTTGCCTGACCCTTTGAGCAGTGCTGAGCTGCAGTTGGTATTTGTAATGTGGAGATGCCCGGTAGTGATACAAATGCAAAATAACAACAACAGCAAATTATAGTAAGAAAATAAGTTACTATGAAAAATCTCTTCACTTGTGGATTCTATGCTTAAGAAGTTCTCAGACTTTCAGTGTGTGGACAGTCTGACCCCTTTGAGACTGGAGGGCTTGGGAGAAATGGGTCCTTTTTTGGTCTGGTGGGTGGGAAGCCAGGCAGAATGAAACGTTGCTACAGGTACTGCTGAATGGAGGGACAGTAAGGACTTGAAACGGAAACACTCTTTTTGTGTCTGAAATTAAGGTAGATGGCAGGGGGGAAAAGAGTAAAGCAACAGAACCGGAATGTGAAATACAATAACTACTCCTGTGTTATGACAACAGAGTTAAAGACCCGTCTTGACTATTTAACTGTCTAGCTTCAGGGTAGCTGCAATACCTTTAAGCCCCTTTAAGCAGTAGTTCTGCAGTCAGCACATTGACTTTAACTCAATGATCAGCATAGAATTGTGCACTTTTCTGACCGTTTGCATATGTTGCACCTTTTCACATTCATGTCAAAGTATTTTTCTTCTATATTTTACCTCTACTATGAACCATCCTTCCTCGGCCACGAGAGTTAGTGGAGACACAAATTTTCCTTTTTTGTAGAAAAACCTATTTGGAATATCCTGTATGTTATAAACATCCATGTGTTCCACAGCTTTCAATTTTTGATATATCTGCAAAGAAAACAGATGTTAGGACACTATATGTCTGTAAAGAACATATATGCACCAATGGGTACATTGAAACACCTGGATTTGCAAACCAGGACTTTGCCTGTCCAAAGATGATGGCTGGACAAAACCTACTTATGTGGTTTAGGAGATTCTGAAAACTTGGATCACCAACACACAGGAACGCATGAATTTATGTATTACATATATTTATGATGCACACACAAATGTATGCATGTAAGTATAGCAGCCTACAGAAAGACCAGGAGAAACCACACCTTCACAGGAGACAGTGGTGAAAGCAAAGTGGTGAAGGGTGATCAAAGGCACCATTGTGGATTGTGTACAGATGTGGAGAAGGAATATTTTCTTTATCCTCTGCCACTCATTCTCTCATTGTGTGCTTGAGTGAAGAATTAGTATCACCTCACCTTGCACTTAACCAGTCAATCCCTAACAAAGGGATTGATAGTGTTTAGTTATCTGCTTCGTAAGGATGCCATGAGATTAAATAACCAATGCCTGCAGCTTTGAATCTGCAAAATGCCATACAAGTGCTTTATTAATATTAATCATACTGTCTTGAATATAATCACACAAGTGTTGTTAAACCCCAAATTGTTAAGAAAAAGTGTTTTAAATGCCTGAAGGAGATGTTTGTATGCCATAAAAAAGGCCATTATTCGAGTCCTCAGACTCTATATTGTTCTTCTGCTTAAATATAAATAATTGTCAGGAATAATTAGCTTAATTCTGTGAAGAATGAAAGGTTCTTCACTAGCCTTTTAGCTAAGTCACCCTTGTGTACCTATGTGTGCCTATATGCACTGATTTGCAGTAACCATAAGGACAGCACCAGGGTGTGACAGTTCAATCCAGCCAGACCCTCCCATGGCCAGGACAAGGGTGGCCCTGGTGTTTCACCAGTACTTCTTCAAAATGGGATAATTCTTAAAGGTGATAATCACCATGTTATGATACACTCTTAATTCCTAAACATAGTTCTTTGAAGTGAATTAAGAACAGATAAATTTAGCTATTAGGAAACTGAAAACCAACTTGATTTCACTTAAAAAGCAGTAGTCCAGTAAGAAGTCCTAGAAAAGAAGGAAGAAAACAAAATCATAGTGAAGAGGCATTGTACTTATTCTCCTTAGAGATATTAGGGTGTTTAATAAGAGAGAAGCATGTGCTTAAAAGCTTTGTCAGATGAAACCCCATGTCTGTGTGAAGTTGCAACTTGCCCTTTTTTGAAGGTCTGGCCTACAAAAATCAGGAGCTCTGGGTTAAGATCAAGAAGAGCACATACCAATGCTGTGAACCCCTGTGATTCCTTTTGAATGAATTGTTTATGCATGCCTCTAAGACAACTTTCAGTCCTGACACTAGTTTGAAATGTTCACAATACCACAGCTACACAGTTCCTGGAGAGACTGGATGCAAAAATTAGCAAATAGTCTGTTTTTAAAAATTTTGCAAGCTATGATATGCTGGAACTGGCTAAAATATAATATAGAAATCAGGATTATTCACCTGGGGCATGGCCTGCCCATTTTGCACATTCATCTATATTCTGAGGACAGCAGTGATGACTTCCCATGCACTGGTTTCTGGTTAGACTATAATGTACTAATCTGTTAGTTACAGATACTGCATTTTCATTCTTTTCAAATAATTTCTGATTTTTTTTTCCCTATTGGTTTAATTTATCCCTCAAAATCCTGCAGTTCTAACCTTGGGCTTTTATGGTTAATTCAACCCAACATGTTTCACCAAAGATTCTTCAAAGGAGAATATTGTAAAAAAATTATTTTTTGTGATTCTGGTCTAATGGAGTTAATTCCTCAAACTCTATAGGAGTTTACGGAAGTATGAATGCCAGATCATTAGAAAATCACAGTTAGGGTGTCAATAAATTGACTAACATACATATAAAATACTAAAAACGGATTTTAAGCTAAAATCATTTAGCTATTTATCAAAAACACATAGTGATGGGGTTTGAAAGCACCTGTCCTTGCCATAAAATGATGAAAGTTTGTTCTTTTTAATTTGGCTCGTGTGACTTTCCTTCAGAAACCAGCTGCACAGGAGTGTCACAGGATCCTGAGTCTGACTCCTGATAAGAGCCTCAGGCTGATTTTTACACATATCTCTGAGAGCCAGATTTGGATGTTATGAGAAGACAGAAGTCACAAGTAGCAAAAAACCTGAGGAAACACAAAGCCTAGTACGTCCAAACTGTACTCACCTCTGCATGCTTCTCTGGAGCTGGCCAGAGGCTCACAACAGGACCTCGGTCCTTCATTTGTATGGTATCGCTCATGTTGATATATTTGTTCAGCTCAATCACTTTATCTGCCCAGGAGATGTCTGTCATCCCATGGTCGGAGAAGAGGAGGACATTGACTTCATTCTGAAGGCCTTTGCTCTGTAAAGCAAGCACATGACAGCAGTTATGGCTGGTAAGAGCTTTGCACTCCCTGTGCCCACTGGAAAATTTAAATCCCCATCTGGTCTCCACCAATTTAGTGGAAGCTGGCCAGAAGGAGCACATCTGCAAATGCCCTGCAACGTGCTTTGCCACCACCTGTGATGGTGGATACCCACTCTCACTTGCTGCTCTGGAAGAGTCTGAGAAGTTAACACCAAAGAGAGTTTTTCCAAAATAAATCCACTCCCTTGCTAAATAACCAGATGCTGTATCCCAGACCAACAAATCAGTTGTCCCAGTTGGTCTTAGACAGGATTTTACTGAACTGTTCTTAATCTATTGGCCAAAACAGATGGGGAAGAGTAACTTTGCCACGATACTACCTGTGGCAGGGGTGTTTCTCTCTTACCCTCAAAAACAGAAGTACTTAGCATTAGAGCTTTCATAATTTAGTGAAATTGGAGATCCATATTCCTTTCCTCACTGAAACACTTCAAAACTCCAACATGCATTTATCATTGTCAGAAATATTCACAAAATTGCCATTTACCCAAAAGCCTGGCATCCTCCTTTTCTCACTGAAAAGTCATCTAGATGATGTTTTTTCAAAACTGAGTTTAAAGTAAAGATTTCTGAATAGTGCCATAAAATCCACTATATAAGTTAATTGTCTGATTCCACAAACCTTAGGAAGCACATGGTTTTGATTCGTTCACCTACAATAAAGTTCAGCTGGCAACACCAGTCATAAACTGTATATTGGTTTGTGGCTTCCTGGGGATATTGGTGTAAATCTACAAGGCAGGTTATAATGCCATCAATGAAAATAATAATCAGGGGAATGGTGCCTTGACTTCCACATGATCTCAGAACCTGTTTCTCAGGAAATAAAGTTTACAGCCAATGCATTCATTGACAGGTGTTAAATAGGCTCTTGGCAGTGCCACAAAGAGCAGATTTTAAAACCTTTCCAAAGGCACCCAGGAGCTCGGGTTTTGCATGCCACTCACCTTGATGAGTGAGATCATGTTGCTCAAGGCTTTGTCCACCTCCTTCAAAGCGTTCTTCCGCTGCTGGGATGAAGGGCCATAGTGGTGGCCTTCCACATCAATGCGCTCGTAGTACACCGCGGCCATCTCAGCGCTGCCGTTGCTGGAGGTGGGAGGGAGAGGAAGGAGTGAGAGGCTGGCACACATGGAGACCTCCTGGCTGTCAGCATTATTGTCTTCACCAGCACACAGAACCACAGAACCCCACTTTGTGCTTCCAGCCTGTGCTGTCCTACCCACTGTCGCACAGCTGGACTCATTATCACACCCAGAGTCTCCTGAGTTTGCCTGAGACTCCTCTCAGAGGTGGCAGTAGAGACTGCCCTGTGCAAGCACAGGCTGGCCTGGCAGCCCTCTACTAACCTCTTTGAATTAAGAAGGCAGCTTTCCCTTTAATGACAAAGAAATACTGCTTTCTGTGCTCAGTGCCCTTATTAAAAGGATTGTGGAATTACCAGACAAACGTACTTTAATTAAAGTTTGGCACTTCTGGCTTTCTCCTGTGTGAGGTCTTCCAAACCACCGAGGTCAACTCAGGATGTGCTCTTTCTTGCAAAATACTGAGCAGTATGAATTTGGATTAAATTTTAGATGGGGGTTTTATTCAGGAATATGACCAAAGGTAAACGAAGGCAATCTCAGAGGTAATCTCAGCATTGCACAAATTTAGCTGATCATGGATTTCTGCACTAACTGCCCTCAGCCTAATTAGTGGGGATGGCACGTATATCAGTGCTTAATTACATTTTCATGACCACTTTACAGTTTACTGTAAAACCTCCCTGAGAACAGTTGTGTGGATAAAATCACAAACCCATGCTCATGAAGTTCAAACTCAGTCTTTTTCTGCTGTACTTAATATATGACAGTGTGCCATCCATAATACGTGCTCTCATCCAGACAAAGATCCCTACAAAAAGACTTTGTGTCCTGGCAGGTCCAGCTTCTCTGATTAAAGACACCCGGGTAGTCTGGTGTAATGAGCGAGAGAGAAGAGGAATAATCAGAGATGAGGGACTGACTGACGGACTGAATTAGGGTCCATGATTTGCATTTTTCAGTTTGAGGAAGGCCTCAGAGGAGCAGTCCCATAAGAAGCTGAAGGTCTCTACTGTGCACTGATGGCCCTGCAGAATAGTATTGTTTCTCATTCTTAAAGATTTAAAAATAATTCAAATGAAGCAACCCTTCCCTGTCCCCAGTTTGATTTTAAGCATTACTCCATCTGTATTAGGCATAAATTATTTCTGAAATTTAACCCTATAATTTCTCTTTTGCATAGACACTCATTGAACCTACTGAAATAGTTTTCTTCTGCTGCAGTGCCTATATTAATGAGCTACTTAGACTACTTTATGTCTTCTCATCTATAATGATCATTTTGATCAAGACAGAAACCAAGAAAGAGATTTATTGCATAAAACAAGTGATCTCATTTAAGGTATGGTGAGATTTCTCAGTAAGGGCTGAGTGCTTTAAGGAAGAATACTCTATTACTTCAATGGGACAAGCTCCAGTAAAGCAGCATGCTTAGGAGTTTGCAGGACTTGGTACAGCACATCCAGAGCTTCTAAGATTGAGTTTGACTTTGTTTCCATTTTTGCCTGTTCTTCTAAGAAAACTAGGCATCTCTGATCAGGATATGCACTAGAGAAATAATCTGTCTGTGTGCTCATCCTGTCTTCTTCCATCACCAGTAACTTTCCAAGTAAATGGCTAAGGAAAGCTTGCTGAAGAAGTTGGAGGGCATCGATGGTAATACCAAAAAGGGTTTTGTATTTTATCAGCACACTTTGCAGGTACTGTGCAAACTTCATGACACCTGTCCAGGAATGTAAGTAGATTACAACAGCCCTTAAGTTATAGCTGTGGAAAAGACACAAGGAAGGTTTTAGTTTCACTTGCCAAAAACAGATGCTTGACTTAGTTTTGAGTATTTTTTGTCTCAAGAGTGGTCTTAAAGCACCTATTTGAAGAGACCGGAGAATAATCCTGAAGGATAGTTTCCCTTGGTTGCAAGAGGAGCTCAGTGGCTCCCTGATGATTTAGGTGATTCTGTTCCTGCAGAGGGGATTGATAAAACTTTCAACTTCAGTGAAGTTAAGATGGGTCAGAACTCCTGTGCTCAAACCCAAGTTAACCCCTAGGTTGCCATGCCACATTAAAGGGCTTAAATCTCTCTGCCCTGGAGTCTCTGTAAGGTTTGCTAATGGTGGAAGCCTAAGTACAGTTCATTAACTACTAATACCTGCCATTAGGGCAACTGAGCAAAGAACTGCTACAGGCAACAGACTGCCCTTGCCACAGGCTGTTTTCCCACATATAGCTAATGCCAGTCTCAGCCTAACGGGTTTTTCCAATTAGTTGGTGTGTGGAAAGGAAACACACTGGATTTGCCAACCTTTGAACAGCTTCAAGAGTCAAAAGCACTTGCAAAAGATGTAAATGACAAGCTGAAGACTCTGTTATCAGACAGGCTAATTCCTGCCAAACAAATATAGCTACGGTAAAGGCATTTCAGAGGCTTTACTTCTTATGGGCTGCCCAGCAGCACAGAAGTTTTTTTTCTAAATCTTACAAGAATAAACAAAGAGGATGAATGAGAGAAAGAATAAGGAAGCCTAGGTGATTTTTGATTTGTTCATTTTCTACTCTCCCTTCTTATTTAAAGTCCATGCAGTATTTGTACCCAGAGCTGATTATCAGTTTGATCTACGATCACCCTTTTTTGCTATTTCCTGCCTTGCTGGAGACAAGGTACATAGTTTAAAGAAAATGAACTTGGGCAGAAATTCAAGAGGGATGGTGTGTAAATGGACACCAGAGACAGGACCTCATGCAGCTCTGGGATGATCTGTAGGTTTTGGGCACTTCAGCAGGCTTTAGCTGGTATTTCTGGCAGGCATCATGGCAGGGATTTTCTTGTTCCTTGAAGAGTTTTCATCTCTTGCAAGTTGTCCCATGGACACTGCTGTGTTCCTGCCCTTTTTTTCCTTTTCCACAAAGATAGCAGTGGGCAGCCTTGTCGCTTAGGGCGAATTAGCTATTGAGACCTTTTCAATGGGATCCAGCTACCCAAAGGAACACCTTGAAGGTCTGGATCTTTTAACAGTTTGTGCCTTGTTTTAATCATGTTCACAAATACAAAGCTGCAAACCACCCTGAGCAGCCTTATGCACTGTGCTGCACAGAAACCAGGCAGGGAGTCAAGTGTATCTTGACCCATCCCCAAATGATACCAGAACAAAAAGCTTTCTACAGTAATTCTGGGTAAGTCAGAGCTGATGTCTGTGGTGAGTTTTCCATTCCCTTTTTTAATTCACTAAATTAAAAGCATTACAGAAGCTCCAGAAAGCCTCCTATGTCACATATGACCTCCTCACGTCACATGCAGATAACTTTCTGTAAATCTAAGCAAAATAATTTCACGATAAAACATCTCATGTGGTCTCAGACAGTTTCTGTCTAAGCCCCACGATGCAAACAACACCATGATTTCTGAACAGCAGTATCAGTGTGCAACTGGGAGCAACATTTCCAGCAGCACTCTCATAATTTTGGAGACTTTAATTCAAAACAAATGAACACTCAGCATCTGAATACAACACTTCAGATTCAAATTGCTATGGCAGTTCACAAGTAGTAAAATAGAAATGTTTCCTAGGATTGGATAAATTAGGGAACCAACAAGATTTTCAGAGAGGAAGCCTGGTTATAGCTAAGGTAAGGCATTGGCTCTGGATGTGGTGGTGCAACCTTCCCTGATTTTACATTTTATGTGGAATTTTCCCTTGTTAATGTTTGAATGAGAGATGGTGGAACTTGAAAGCTGGGTGTGGAACACACATTTTTCTTAGGAGTTGTCTGAGATATATGCGCCCATCAGCTGTAGGCCCTGTCCAACTGAACTATTCTATTCTACTCTCTTCTATCCTCATATTTGCACAAAATGAATCCCCACTCCAAAAATATTGTGCCTGCGATGTTCTAAAATGCAGAAGAAGGCAAAGCATCAGTCTTGTAAACAAGTGACCGAAGCTGAATTTCAGAATTTCCAAATTCACTCTCTAAATCCAAGCATTGCAGTCTGCTCTTGCAGGTCAGTGAAGAGACTCATCCTGAAGCTGTTTGAAACAACAAACTAAAAGTAGTAGGTCAGGATGTCTCCTCTTTGTTGTAACCTACACAGGAAAAGAGCACATCTTTCCTCCAATCTTAATGTAAGGGCCTATTTCTGTGGTGTTTCTGTGACAGTACTGTAAAGCAGCCTCAGCACCATCTTCCTGTCTGGGACCCAATCCTGAAAATATCCCAGATAGTAATCCCAAATACTCGTCCTTGAGAGAGGAAACCCCACCTTGCAAAAACCTAGTGACATACCACAAGGACTCGAGGGCATCGCTGATGGCATCCACAAAGTTTTTGTCTGTTGGGACACTGAAGTATTCACGGCAGTAACTTGGTCTGACTCCAAGGATTTCGACCTCACAACCTATGAGCAAAAAATGTGGTAAGCTCTGCTGTTTCACCTTGATCACCACACCGTGGGGTCCCTGTTCAAGTTTGTAAATTCCCTCTGAGATTACTTACCTTACACCTTTCTGCGGGAAACTCTGTGGTTGGGAAGGGAAAAGGGGAGAGAGGCTGGTCTGACGAGCGCTTGTAGCAAACTGTACATTGGATCCTTTAATTTGCCTCTGTAAAAGGAAGGTCTCTATGTGACCTTCCCACAATAAAACTCTTGATTCCCTTGTGGCAGACTGTTTCCATCTAAATTGCTAGCTTGTTTTCACTTTAACTACTGTGGTCACATAGCCTCATTTCCAGGCTTCCAACATAATAGATTTAGATATTGTTCCCTGAAAATTCAGCAAATACTTTCCAGTTAGACATGCTGTATCTTATGTTGTAATATCCTTTATAAACCATATTTTATTATGTGATACTGGCACTCCACTATTAAATCTGTTTCCCAGGAGGTCTTATTAAAACAGCATAAACCAATTAACTCTCTTGGTAACTTACAGCCTTCCTTGCAAAATACAGTCTGTTTTGAGGCCTGAAAATTTACAGCAACAAATCCTACAGGAGAACATGACCTTGAACATAGAAAAACATGGTTTTTGTGAGGTTCTTTGCCCTTTTGCTCTCCAGTTACTATGCTGCAGAATAACATTAATATTTAAAAGAAGTGTGCTTTCAGAAACATTGGATTCAGGTAAATCATTATTCCAGAGCCTCTGAGTCCTCCCATCACTGTTAGGCATTTTCTGGTGTCTTCCTTCGGCACAAGGAAGAAAATTAAAAAAGAGATCTTTTTCAGTATGGCCTCTGTATACAGCAACACAGTCAGGTCAAAAAGGCAACTCTAAGCCAAAGCCTGATTCTGTCTACATCTGGGTTCCTCTGTTACTCTCTGGGATGAAAGGAATAAGCATTAAGGACTGTCATAAGTTGACTCATTGCTTGGGGTGGGAGAAGGTTGCACAGGAGGTTTAAGTACAGAAAGGGCACTAGAGTAAGCAGAACTACTATGAGAGATGATTTACAGTGGTTTGCTTACTGGGATGCTCAGTAAAAAGAATTTTTCAGTGTCTTGCATCTCAGCCCACATGGGTTTACATCGCCAAGGTCCAGTCTAGGGCACAGAAAAGGTACACCACTTGCAGGCTAAGCAGGCTAAGAGACTTCTGTGACTGTTTAGGAGTACCATGAAAGATTAGAAAAACTTAAATATTTAGGCTTAGGAAGTTTTTCTACAAATCTTCATTGATTTGCAGAAAGCCAGACAAGTCAGATGGAAATTACCCTTTCCAAAAGTTAGAGCCCTAGCACACATGGGAGATTCAGTCTCTTCACCCGTGGCAACAGCTCCCATGTGTCCACATAGTCTGTATGTTTTCAGGGACTCCATGTATTATGATTAATTATTTGCAATAATAAACATTAAATGTAGTCAACTAATTTATTTTCCTGTAAAAACACATCTGCATAATCTTAAATCTCTATCTAAATTTTATTTCTATTAAAATTGTGGGACTGTGTGATGACACTCACTTTTCATTCTTCCCCTGTTGCCCCAAACATATGTGATTTAATCCTCCCCTTTCTGCATGAAGATGCTTTACTGTTTATCTCTCCACCACAATCGACCATGAAAGTAATCTGCAACCTGGCTGAAGAGCCTGCAGATTACTTGACAAGAACTGACTCTCTAAATCATCCCGCAGTAAACTTCTATACGTCTGCACACAGCATCCTCAAGAAATTATGTTGTGCAACAGAGACAGGTTGCAGCTGCTGCTATCTAACCAAATCATAAAAAAATGTATTCCTTGAATTTCCTGAAGTCATACCCAGGAAGCCCCGTGCCCTGAGGGCCTGCAGCTTCGGTCTTGTGCAGGATGTCTTGGGTGCTACCAGAAGCAAAACATGGGCTTACAGCTAACTCAGATGCTAAAAGTGATGCAGTAGTCCTCTGTGGGCTTTGCTAGGATTTCAGGACTGAACTGGAACTTTGGAGCCAATTTCTGGTCTGACACTTGAGTCTGGGAAAAGATTGACTCTAAAGCCAGGCAAGAAATTAAAGATGCACTTGAAAAGATGTTGGGAACACCTAGCATTTTCGTTCAGGTGTATGACTGCTCATAGCCAGTGACTAATACTACCACTTTGCCTCTCTTTTCTTCTTCAGATACTGACATCAGATTGTAATTTTCTCACATAACATCCCTCAGAACTACTCACAAGATAATTTTAACTGCAAGCATTACCCTCTTGGGGATCTGAGATATTTTAGCTGTTGAGATATCTTTGCTATTTCTAGATTGTCAAGTGATGAGCATGAGCAAAAGACTACAGATGTAGCAACAATTAGAAATAATTTTGGCCACTAAATATTGGTCTTCAAGTGTGCAGTTCATTTGCAGTACCACTGAAAATTCAGGCTGCTTAGGTATCAAGAGCTTCCTTTTTCTTTTTAGCCTCTATAAGGAACAGAACTTAAATTCGGATTTTTTATGTTAAGGCTTGTTACAATTCCAAAATACTGGCCATGAAGACCTTTCATTTTGGTAGAGGCCAGGATAGATGGTAAATTGTCTCATTTAAATATTATGGGAAAGGAAACTTAAACAGATTTGGAGCCAGACAAAGGGAATGTTTTTTTCTTGTTTAAACTACAAACAGTTAAGCAACATTTATGAAGATGTTAGATACCTTTTTTCACAGTTCTGTATGGCAATAAACCTTTATTTAAAAACCTGAACTACTGGAGCAGGAATAAGGACTTCTTTCAGAGTGATATATAGGCTCCTCTTTATCTATCTGACATGGAGACCTGAACCTCTGCCAGCTTTAAATTGCATTTCTAAACATTTATTTAAGAGTTGGACGCTTCATGTCATAACAGGTTTTGAAAACATAATTTCCAGATGAGCTGTATGGTCTGGTAAATGTTGTGTTTAAATGGCAAAAGTTGAGTTCAGAGCCTTTTTCCCCCTCTTTCTTTAATTTCAGTATTTAGAGAAGATGTTGCTGCACTTCAGCTAAAGCAGCTGCATATGCAGTTAGCACAGGCTGCTGGAAAATGAAGGATTTTGAGCACTTGTGGTGACACAATCCACTGGGCTGAGGAACACTCTGAAGCTTTGACTTTGCCAATACTGCTGGGATGCTCTTGCACTCCTCTGGGCATTCTCCATCCACTGGAGCAGCAGTGTTTCAGACAGGCAACCTGGGTGTGAGGCTGAGAACTTCACCCCATCTAGGTTGTGAAGAAAGGAGAAAAATGTCCCTACAAGCCAAGGTCTTATATTTTGTCAGAATTGGTTTTTGGGACCCCTGGCATGGTGATATTTTGCCTCCTCTGCTTCTAGAGTCTGGAGATTCCAGATGAATTCTGCTGATGAATTGCCTTTGCTAGGTTTATGTTGGGCTCACAGATACAGCCATGATGGATTGTCATTTGCATCCAACAGCCCTCCTACTCTGTGTTCCTGTTTGCTAGGGTCTGGATTTTAGTTCTTTAAGCACTGATTACATGTGAGGGAGGAATGTAGAGAAGAATATGAAGCAGCAGATTTTGCATTCAGACTTTGCAAAGCTGAGGAGGAAATGGCAGTGGTATAAGTTAATCCTGGGAATCAGCTCTCTGGCATTTCCAATGCATTTCTCCTATGGTTGATTGATCTCATTTTTCTTCAATGCTGGCTAGAGAGAAAATAGCATCTTCCAGAACAAAGTGTGTTGAATTTGGGTCTATACTGCTGTTCTTATGAAGAGTTTCTGAAACTTTTCCTGTCTAGATCTTTATCATATTTGTAAGATCCATTACTAAGCAGAAATACATCCTCAGGCTGGAAAGCTAATCACTAACAGCAGATTATATGCAGTGCAAATGTCTGTGGGACCTTTACTCACCTTGGTTATTAAATCTGTTTTTATTATTATTATTTTCCTTTTGTTTGGTATTGCTTCCAAGTCAAATGTCTTGTTAAGAATTAAAGTTTTAAAATTATAGATCTAGAATTTTTATAAAGGATTTTGTACTTATTATGGAACTAACAGCTAAAAGATTGTATAGGGAAAATGTAATAAATACTACTGCATTTGGAGTGACTTCTATTTACCCTTGATACACCTGGAGTCCTACTGCAGCCTAACAGCCCTGTGTTTTAGTTCAATAGTTCTACATTTCACCCCACTTCCTGCCCTGTGCCTGACCCTGTATGGCATACGTGTCCTTTGAGACAATATGTTGTGGGTTTTACCAGCCCCCCTGGCTGAAATGGTCAGGCCCAGGTAGATTTCCCGAGAAAAAGCCAATCAAAAGTTTCAGTAACGCCTCTGCTAATGACATATTTAAGAAAATGGAAGAGAAGGTGTTGTCGCAGTAAGAAATTCAGCAGCCATGGAGTAGGAGGTTGGAAGCAGGCCCCAAGTAGGGGCCAGGCCCTCTCCCCCGGCCTTGGGCCAGGGGCAGGCATGGCATTGAAGCCTCTCCAGCTGGGATGTGTCACAGTGGAGAAACAAACTCCAGACAGCAACTGCCCAGCTGAAACATGCTGCAAGGATTCCAGCCCCGGTGGAGAGCAGAGGACAACTCGAGATAAACCAGCAGCCTCCAAGGTCAGTCTTAGCAAGACTGCATCTGAGTCCATAAGGCAATATTGTCACCCTCAGGTCTCTGCTCTTCACTGCTATAGAAACACTCGGGATGGCTTTTCAATGTTTTCCATCTTGCTTCACTCTTTCTTCCCATTCCTTAGAACTGTGGACTTTTTATCTGGGACACCATTAGCCACATTGCATGGAAATACTGTGGCCAGGCACACGTGCACTGGGATGCAGAGACAAGCAGTCCGGGAGCCCACAGTGCGGGTCAGGTGCCACTGCCCTACTGGCACTGGCTGCATCCAGGACCACCTCTGTGGTCCTCTAGCCTGCACTTGCACATATGAGGATATCTGCATACTCATTAGTATAAGTAGCAGAGTTAAAAGGTAAAAAAGTTGAGAATCTCGGTACTTTGCAAGGCATTTGGTCTGGTTGCAGAGCTGGAACATTTATTTCCGTGTGAGTCCCTAAATGAATAGTCTAAGGAGATACTTCTTTTTGTTAAAAAGGACTAATATTTATACATCTCTAGTATTTTCAATTGTCCAGTATCTAACAAATGAGGAACAGAAAGGCCAAGTACCTCCAAAAGAATGGCTCAGGCTCAGAGCAACTGAGACCTCAACGCAATCAACAATGAAGGAGGACAAGGATGCTTTGCTTTCAGCTGCATTTTGTTGTCCCCACAGAGCAGATCATCATCAGCTCTCAGCTACTTATTTCCAGATTAAAACCAAACAAGCATTGTGGGACAGTGGTTACTGTTTAACTTTGATTGGACCATGAACCATCCACAGAGCAACCATTCAGCACAGCAGAAACTACAGGTGGGCAAGAGGAATGAGCAGTTGGTGGAGTTGGCAAGCCAGTGCTCTCCTGAAGGTAACATTTGGTGGAAAGCTGCCTTCAGTGATACTTTAGTCTTTTCCTTTGTAAGCATATCCAAATTATCATGACCTGAGGAAAGATAATTAATTTCTATGAGTGGTTAGCAAAAGACTTAACGTTCTTGTCTGTATCCCAGAACTGTGTTAGAGAGCCATTCCTACAGAATATGGAGTGCTCAGATGTAAAGATGCACTGTTAAGATGGTAGCAATTTTTCACATACTTACCTGGCCAATAGTACATGGAAACGTTCTTTTTAGCTTTCATCATTGTGACCCACAAAGGCTCAGATCCATTCCACCAGAGAGGCATCAGGCTTTCTTTATTCACACCAATATCAAAAGATACATTTGCCTTCTGATCCCACATGTAGTTTCCAGTCATCTGATGGACCTCACAGTGGCGACCTTTGGGGGGTGAAGAAAAAAAACCAGCACAATCAGATTGGTGTTCTCCAGCAGAAGGATGCCACAAGCACCACCACTGCTGCTACTGGATCATCCAGCAAATCAGCTGAAAAGCCCTGACTTGAACTCAGGGATCTTTTACCTTGCAACTTGTCATACAGTCTCCTTTACAGTTACCTTTTATTGAGGTGCTCTAGATAGCTTGCTATATCCCACAGTTCAGCCACCTGAAAGTTAGTTGCTGAAGCTTGTCAGCCCCCTGTGTTCCCTTCACAGTCAGCAGATAAGAAGAGGCATGTCTAGAAAGCAAATCATGCCACCCCGAGACAGACATCTCAGATATCTGGAGGTGCATACTGCTCTCTGGTAACGGTAGAGAAAGATCATAGCATTTTCTTACTTTCAGGCAGCCAAATTTTAGACAGCTGAGGCCAGAAGAAACAAACCCTGTACCCTGTGGCCTGCTCACCATCCTGTACCCAGCCCAAACACACAAACTACGTCAGCAGCAACCTGCGCGGGGGCCACCTGGCTCCTCCGACACACCCAGCACGTACCAAGCCTGAGGCTGTTTTAAGGTACCCACCAGCACTCATAAGCAGAGGGCTGTGGGAAGCAGGCTATGAACAGGAGGGGATAAGAAAACAGTCTAAAAACATTCAACAAAATTCAGGAAACTTGTATTTTTCCTTCCTTTATACATAGGGCACATTGTTTTTCTGCAAACAAGCAAAAACTAGGCAAAAACCTTTATATGTTACTTTTATTTTTCCATTATTATTCTCTTTCTTTCTTTTTTTTTTTTTTTTAAGATCATGCTTTGTTCTTGGCTGTCGGTACACCAATTGTTTAATCAGGAATGTTCAGCCCTTTTACTGTATCTTAGGGGCGCTTGGGCAACTTTGTATTACAAGAAACTAGTATATAATAACCAAGAGATGTCTCCTACTTCTTGTCATTGTCAGAAGAGACTATATTTTAAGAATTATTTTGCAGATGAATTAACAGAAATGGGAAAAGAAATGTTGAAGATTAAGTTGTACTCAAGTTCCTGATTTCCATATCTTAAAAAGCAACAACCAAAGCATGTGTTAGACACTGTCATCATTAGTTGGTGAGTCATGTTATTGCAGGGATCTAGATAACAGGCTTTGATTATTGTGAGCCTGAGCATGGTGATCAGAACTGAAATAACTTTGGTGTGCTTGTTTTGAAAAGGCGTAATTTCAAGCAGAGGACTCCGTATACTTTGGGAACATGTGACTTGAATTTTGAACTCTCCTTCTGTACTACAAAGTATTTCAATTATGCAAAACATTTCCTCCTTCCCAGAGGAGAAAAGAAGTCCCAATTTGTGGCAGTCACTATGATATTAAACCAAGTAGGTTTAATATAGGAGAACTGGTGGATTGGATGGGCAGTAATCTGTCCTTTTCAAGCTCCCAAATGCTGTCTTTGCTCTAAGTCTCAAAAAGTCTCAAAAGAGATAGAAGGAAGTTTCTATAGTGCATCAAAAATGCAGCTTTAAACTTAGAGGGCAACTTCAGCTTCTTAAAGTCGATGTATTCCTAAGCATATGTTAACCTGATAAATTGCAGGCAGGCAACTTGTGCCAGCCTGGGAAACTTGTAGTTCAGTACTGAAGATGTATCTGTACGAGACCTACAGATTAGGAATCTGTATGATTACAGCATGGTCTTCATATAGAATCAATGAGCTCTAGCTGCTACTGATCCTGTAGGACTTAAGGTCTCCTTTCTGTTTGCCCACATCTTTAAGGAAGAAATTGGAGATTGTTCTTTGTAGTATTATTGGGAAGTTTAATTAACTGTTTGCAGTGATACAGAGGATAGTATTCTGATCTTCACATTAGATGATTTCAATTTTTTATGGACTACAACTCCTTTTTAATATTGAAGAAGAGGTATAGAAGACTATAAGGCATCAATTTTCATCGCAGATATCCCTGGTTCACAGGGCCAGAAAAGAAGATCAGATCAGCAGAGAGATCAAAGGAGGTGACCACTTGATGCCATTCACGTCTGCTTACCTGAGGCCTGTCCCCCAGAAAGACCTCAGACCTCTTTGGTCAATAATCATCAATAATCAACTAATCAGCCTCTTACTTGAGTTGCGCACCCTGATATGCATCATCAGTAAACACTGTTCAAAAAGTATGTCTGGTCTCTAATTTTATTTTTGACCTTTGTTAATCTTCGACCATGACTATTCTGAGCCTGGCTCACTAGATTAAAAAGCCCTGCAATAACCAGCATTTCTGCCCCACCCCTACCCTCTGTCCCCCAAGATAATTGCACACAGAATTAAGATCACTTCTCAATTTTGTCTTGAGTCACCTGTACAATCCCAATTCTTTATATCCCCTGTTTTAACTTGTTTTCTCCAGCCTAAGAAAATTACCTTTGGTGAGCTTCTTTTGGATTATTATCAAAATAGCAACATGGTGTTTGAGAGTCACCATAAAATGCTGAATTTTTTATTTCTTCCATTACAGCAGCTTTCTTCTGAAATCAAATGTTATCTTGAGGGTTTCAAACAGAAGCAGGGCAAAAAGCAGTTTCAGCATACAGATGTCATTACTAAAACACACTGCAATTGTAGTAAAAATTACTCCTTCCTCAAGCAACATAGGAAAACAAAGAGGGTATAGTTCCCAGGAATATGATAACTGCTGTATCCTTCTGGAAGAGAGCCAGCAAGAGCATTTGCAAGTCTGCGTGCTACAGCTTACTTGAACACTACACTTCTTACAGCATTTGTCTAAAGCACATTCCCATGTCTCCAGGCATTTTTGTCAGTATTCAAATGAATCTCCACAAAACAAAGATGAAATCAAAAAAACCCTACAAAACACACAGCCATTTGGCCACCCAAAACAGCAGCACAGTAACCCTGAGTGCTGTGCACCCTACACTGGCTGTATATGACATCTGGAAACCAGAGCATGTGCTCCTGAAGCATTTGCTACAGGAATGACCTATTCTTTCTTTGGTGATTTTTCACTGACTGCATGTCAGGATTACAAGTAGGCACGATACATCATAAAGGGACTACCTGTGTGTAAATCTACAAGAGAAAATGCACTTCTCAGATACTCAATCTTTTCTCTACAAGAGAGGCAGTGTGTGACAGATGTGCAATGCTATGCCTAGGTGCATCAGGCAACAAAATAGAGGTAAATTATCTCTGCACTGAGCAAATGAGATTTATCAGAGAACTCATGATGTGTGTATTAGCCAACACAGCAAAGGTACTGCAATCTGATGATGACATCAGTACTAAATGTAGCTAAACGTACTCTCTGATATTATATACATACCTTGCCACTATGGTGAGACCTTTCCTCTCATGTCCCACCATGATGTCCTCACTCTGCGGGCAGTGACAAAAGCCAGGAGGGCAGATGTAAGCATAGGCACGTACAGCACGAGGCTATACAGGCTGGGAAAGAATTAAGTTCCTCCATGCAAACAGTGGATGACTTGCCCTGGGAAATGTTCTGCTCATATGGTTGCCTGCCATAAAGAGGAACAGACCATGACTTTAAAGTCACCAGCACCATATTCTTGTTCTGGAGCAGATACCATGGTGTTGTTGCCCCCTGAGGACTGAGCTTTGATATATACCCTACTCTGCTGTTACCTTGATGGGTCTCATCTGCTCTGCTTTGAAAAGAAAAACCACAGGGAAAAAAAATCCACATGTGAAACCTTACATGGCCTGGAGAAGACCAGGGCTCATGAGAAGTTCAGGGGGAGTGCTGGCCTGGGCAAAGCGACCCTGTCATCTGCAGACCCCCAAGTAAAAACAGTACTTGCAAGATGCGCACAGGCAATTCATGTTCCCAAAAGAGCTTGCTGGCAAAGACTTTCCAATATTTTATCACCTCCAATGCCAGACAGAGCCAAAGCATAAACACCTTAGCCTGCATCAGGCAAGACTTCGCAATCCAAGGAGGATCACATCAAAAGACACAGACAAATCTCTGCTATACACAGCATTAAGTTTTTTCCGTGAAGGGGATTAATTTAGTAAGAGCATGAAACCTTTGATTCAGTGCTTTCACCACGGGGCCAGGGCTGGGGTGCACAAAAATTGCTTATAAAGTATCCAGCTGAGGTTGTGCGAGAAGTCAGGTCTTGTGTCCCTAAAGAGCAAGGGCTCCAAGCTGTCAGTTCCTCTCCTGAACCCTCCACTGACAGTGGTGGGCTGAGGGACCACTCTGGGACCCCTGACCACCCACAGCTGGGTACAGCTCAAAGGCACCACAGATCCAAGTCTACAGGAGGCCAGAATAAAACAATGGGCAAAGCTGCTGCCTGCACCATTAGAGAGAGTATGAGCCTCTGGCAGTTTTCTGTCAGTCAGTTGTGACTTCACTCTGGGCAAAGAAATACCTTGATACATGAGTGTCCACTCACTACCACTAATAACTGGTAAAAGGCACACTAGTTGTGAGCTGTGAGGCTGTAGCTAGTCAGATGGAAAAAACCTCCATATTTCAATTCTTAGCATGTGAATGTGAGTTAGAGAAAACTGTTCTGTTCTCCACTTTGGAAGAGTTTCCATTTTTTTAACTGGTAGAAAACAAACACAGATTTTTACAATATTTTTTCAATAGGTGAAAGAGAAAAATCTTGGTGCTTGGCATTGCAGGCTTTCTTCAGGTGTTAAGTAAACAAAGTGAGAGGAAGAATGTGAAAATTAAAATCCTTGTGATTCCCACTATCTTCTCCAGCCTGCCCTTGCCTGCCTCACCCTACCCCTTCCCTGCCAGTTAATACTATTACCACAGACTTCTTTATGCTCTTTTGCTTCCCAACACACAGTTTTTGAAATGAAAAGCTAATGAATCCAAGAAAAAAGAAGAGACTTGATTTCAAAACTGTATGTCATGAACAGAACCTTCTAAATCCTTGCTGCTGCTGCTGGCATCTGCAGTTGTTTAAAGAGCAGCAAAAGGAAAAAAGTCCTATTCCCTTGTCACTCATTATGCACTTTGTGTCCTTTGGTTTTTTCAAAGCTTGGACAGTGAATTAGAGATAGTTTCAGCTTGTGTGTACCAACAATAAACCTCCCTATTGTACTCCTATCCTTTCATTTTTTATGCCCCAGACAACACACAGGTACTGCTTATGTAGTTAAGAACTTGCTTAACTGCTAACTCGAAACTGTCACCATCCTTCTCTGGACCAGGCTGGAGTCTAGATACCATTAACTGGGCAGCAGAAAAAAGGCATCCACTAGAACCAGCCAGATTCCAGAGGATTCCAGGACTGGGAGCCCAAAGGATATCTGCTACCAGAAAACATGGAATAATTGGAGGGTGGTGTGTTGATTTGCTGTGCTCAGGTGAAAACAGAAGTAGGCTGGCTATTTACTAGCCTTCAGCATCATCCACCAAGCCCCTTAGCAATGAAGTATGCCAACATCAAGAGTGAGAATTGAAGGGAGGACACCTGAAACATGGAAGATGGGTGAAACCTTCAGTCTGGCAGAGTAGACCTTGATGTCACACGTCCCTGGGACCTCTGCCATGTTGCCCCTTTCCCTCCTGCCACCCAAAGGAGGAGGTGATGGCAGATGCAGGAATGAGCGTCAGTGACTGAGAAAACACCACCCACCACCCCTGTATTTTAGAGAAGCCCCAAACATGCCATCACAGTGTTACAGAGAGTCTGAATCGGCCCCACAAAGGCTACAGCCCTCACTTTGTGTGCAGGAGACTGCAATGTCCTCTCTTCAACCTCCTCCTCCACCCCACAAACTTCATGGGACCTCACAGCCCCTCTGCCACTTATTTAAGATCAGGTTCTATCCAAAGAGGGATATGGAGGCCCCTTGCTTGCTCCTCTTCCAAGTAGTTCCCCACCCATATCTGCAATCAGGGATTCCCTCTGCTCTTCATGGAAGCCAAGTGAAATACAGCTCTTGGATGTGGGGCTGCACAGCTGACCAGGCAGTTGGCACATCCCCATGGAGGACTTGCCAGAAAGACTTCATTTCTTGTTAGGATCTTGGAAAATAAATCCCCTCTGGGTTTCCATCTCAGATATGATACTGTCTGCCCGTGTTTATGCTGGCTGGAAATGTGAGGGGCCCCCATGTGCCCTGAGCTGGGGTTGACTTCGGGAGAGCTTGGGTGCAGGCAGTCCTCCAGCACCCCTCCAACACCTGTGGGTTGGCAGGTGAGGGAGACCCAAACCCTCAATGTGAGCAGTTTTGCTTGACAGGTATGGCACGAAGGGCTCTGAAGCAATAACTTATGCTTGCAGCTGCTGCCAGGGAGACCTCAGACTTTCCACTGAGCTTGGTGTGAGAGCTCCCTGCAGCGCCAGGCCACAGCAGGGAAAGAGAAAAATGGAAAGCTCTCCACAGGATAACAACCCTAGTGGCTTGTGGTCTTAATTCCTTCCTTTTCAAAACAAACAGCACATGGTGTGATTAAGGGAGCTTTCTGGGATACGCATATTTGGACTCTTTCTTCCCTCCCTTGCCAAGCCCATGAAGAGCCCTGCAAAAGCTCTCTCATATGTCATCAGCAATACCTTAACCTAATTCTCCATTTCATATCTTGCAGATCAACCACTGCAATATCGTAACTGCACCACATAGAGTTAGGACACCAGGTAGGATTCAGTCTAGCAGCTCAGACAGCAACCCAACCACTCAAGAACAAGTCTTTATGCCATTGTGGAAGCCAAGACTGAGAAACAATGATGCTGTTAGAGAAGACTGCTTTTTGAAGAGGCTCTTACTAGCCTCTTATTAGATTTTGAGCCAGCACATCCTTGGGCTACCTTGCACAGCACTAGATTTTTGTAACAAAACAACTTCTCCAGTTGAATGTCAGCGAGATCCCTTTGATCCCTTTTCACCAGCACTAACTCAGCTTTTGTTTGGTGCTTCTTCAAGCAGATAGCAGGTTATGATGCCATTTACCTGGCTTGCAGGAAGACTGGAGCTTCATCTCAAGCTCTGAATCACTGGGTGACTTTACATGAAGAAGGTAAACCACTAGCATTTTTCTTAATTCTG
This sequence comes from Pachyramphus minor, assembly GCA_013397135.1. Lineage (NCBI taxonomy): Eukaryota > Metazoa > Chordata > Aves > Passeriformes > Tyrannidae > Pachyramphus > Pachyramphus minor. The sequence continues at coordinate 789,673 of VYXB01007645.1, read as the reverse complement.
TGCTCTGATTTTCTTTCTTATAATTGTTGTAGGTGTGGAAAAAAGGAAAAGACCTCAGACACAGGCCCTCAGCTTTGCTCTGAGGTCTTCTGTGACACCTGGGGAAGCTCCAGCAAATGTCTTCTCATAGGTTAACAGCAGCAGCAGATATATGTCGGAGGGGGGCCCATGAAGTACTCTGCCATTGCCCTGCAGCACTGCATGACCAAGGGCAAGACACCTCCCTCCCATGATTCCCTTCCAAAATTTATCCTAATTGTTTACCCAGATTGGGCCCTATTCATCCAGCTGCATCAAAGCTTCACCAAGCACCTTGTCTCAGCAAAACAGGGTGTGCTTCTCATTAGCACACATTAGGTATTTGCTTTTAGATAAGGGGCTCTTGGTCAACAGCTACAGTTGCATCTATTTGGTTATAGCTTTGAAAATCTCAGTACACTTGCCATTTTCCATGAATAGTAAATTCAGTAAGGCTGCGCACTTGAAATCACTGGTAAAGTAAAATATAATTACTAGAAGATCCAGCAGATAATTAGGCAGCTGTGCTGAGTGCCATTGCTTGCTAGTTGCCCATTCCAGAGGAAAGCTGTGCTCTGGCGGGGCTGAAGTGCACAGTTTGGCATCTGCACTCAGAGGCAGTGGGGCTGATGCTGCCAATGCTGCTGACATCTATAACCTCTGCCTGCAGGTCTGGGCAGGAGGAAGAGGTGAGTTCATGTTTGAGGAGACTGACCTGTCCCAAGAGTGATGGTATTTGAGAAGCAGAATCCACTCTCCTCCTCCAAAGCCACCAAAATGAGGGAGAGCTTCCCTCAGTGTCAACAAAACTGTTCCAGAGTCATGAAGGTTGCATGGGTGTGGGGTGAAGGGCAGTAGGCAGAAAGGAGAGTCCTTGTTCACAAGAATGAGTAAGGGCAAGACAGACATGCCAACTGCAGAATTATCATGCACACACTGTCTTAGACCTGGCAGCTATGTATGCTCCTTAATTTAAAGGCCTTTCAAATGAGCAGAGAAAAAGGGGACAGGAGTATTTACCAAAAAAAAAAAAAAAAAAGGAAAAAAAAGGATATAATGAACAAGCCAGGGGTAGGAATGTGCTGGTGGGGCCAGAAATTTCTTAAGCTGATTTAGCTGCAAGAAGCCAATATACTTTGAAGCCACATTCACAGATGTTACAGCATTTTGGAGGTTGTAATGCGAATTTCTTAACAGCTCATGAAGCAGCAATGTAGGACAAGACATGAAAAATAGTTTGTCCCTGATTTTCCAGATGAAATTATGGCAGCATTCAACTTCTAGACATCCCAGCTGCAAACAGAAACAAAACCAGTTACAGTTGTGTCTCTAGCAGAGGAGATGCATAGCTGGTGTAACGCAGTGCAAGCTTTCCCATGCTCGTACAGCAGCAACAGGAAGATGGCAGCTTGCCAGGCCCTAAGCAGGTCACTACAGCATGATGATCATGTCATGCTGCATTTTCTCCAACTTTGCAAACAGAACATGCACAGACTGGGCACAGCTTAATGGTACATCTGCTGCGTACCCCAGACTCCTTACTGAACCTCTCCTTTCTGTGGAGACAGCACCATGGCCCCAAAGGGTAAGAACAGTGCAGCTGTAAGTGAGACTTACCCTGTTGTCATGCCAGGACAGAAATGTGAGGTCCACTAACACCCTGAGGGCTCAAGGGCACTCTTGAGCCTTCCTTTGGGCATGTTTATTACCTGAACTTTGTCCTCTATTGGTTCCTGACCTATTTAACATTACTGTGGCTCACATGGTAGGAAGGTGAATTGCTATGCGCAATTAAGTTATATTTGCATTGATATCCTCATCATAAAGTCTGGAAGACTTGCAAGAAGAGTTAAAACTGGTCTCACAGATTATCTCATTGCTTCAGGTTGGGGTGTAGAACTCTTAAAAATGTGAAGTCTACTAGTGGTATTTCATCACCTAAAACAAAACTCCTTTTTGAGGACAAAGTAGGATGTTTTCAAAGCTCCTCAAAAGGCTGAGACTTCACTCTACAGTTGTGTCTTTAATAGGAGCGAAATGTGTCACTCACTTTCCCTCTTTGACAACTCCATCCAAAGGCTTTTTGCACCCATGAAGTGTTAGGCTGGTTTGCCTACATACACCTAAAGAACACGATCTGGAGTGGAACCTCTATTTTCAGTCATAGCATTTATTCTACAGTCATAGCATTTGTACCAAGTCATTACAAAAAAAAAGAAAAACAAAAGGCCAAAAGCTTGTGGTGGTTTTGCACTCTTTTCTCTTCAGAGATGAGCAAGAGAAAGGCATTTCTCTTGAGAGAAAGGGAGGAAGGAGTTAAGCATCTTTAAAACTAGCTGGGCACAACTGATGTCAGATATCTGTCTTACAATGGCATCTATTTGCTTTCCCAGCAAGCAGTATATGGATCACTGGGCACTGCATTGTTCCAAGGATAGTGGAAGATGCCACATAACTTAGGAGAGGATAGATTTTCTCCCTCCTCCTTATTAGGTAGAAGCTCTTGTTTGTTAAATAACTCCAGAGTAGAATCTAATTAGAAACTCCAGGAAAAAAAAATTGTTTTTATTTTTTTTTTCACTTAACTGTTGTTTCCTGGGTGTCTGTCTCTGGTGGAATTGGCCCAGCTGTACTCTGTGCAGCTTCCTTCTGTCACTGTAACATGTAATCATGTGTTCTCCACTTAAAAGCAAATCAGCATCATGAAAACTATCAGTGTGCTCTCAATTTTCTGAAAGCCACTCCTGGGCATTCAGAAAAACTGCAGGGGAGCAAAAGCAAAAATTTTCTATTTGGGTATTTCAGATTATTACAGATATGATGACTTAGGGCAAAGTTTAGACAGGGACTTGTGAAAACAAAGTCTGCTAAGTTTAAACAGAAATGTAATGCTGAACTTCCCAAAACAGACCTGGTGACTGAAATTCAGTTCTTATTATAGGCACTGAGTTTACACACATTTTTATTAAGTGGAAAGTCCCTGAACAGGCTCTGTATTCATTTCCATGCATTTCCTACTTATTTTTATGTTCTGTATATATGCAGTGGTAGCAGGTAGGGACCCAGCAACACTGTGGATTAGCAGAGGGGAACTGCAAAAATCACATCTAAGAGACATTTCCAAGTTTGGGGTAGGTTTCAGAAAAGCAATACTGGGCTGTAATGCCACAGAGCCTTTAATTTCCTAGCTAAAAGCATGACTTGTGTAATTTTTATATCTTTGGAGGAAAAAGTCAAAGGGAGCTGCCCTCCACTTCGGCACAGGGAGCTAGCAGCTCCAAAGAGCATCACAGCACAGAAATGCAAGTACTCACCTGTCATCAGCGTGTAGTAATTTGGATAGGAGAGGCTGGGGAAGTCTGGAGTCATGTAATCCACCTTCACCCCCATGTTCACGATGTCCCGAAAGCCCGGCAGACCCTCCAGCTCGCTGTCATCGATGTAGTCGAAGCGAAAGCCGTCGAGCAGGAATACCAGGAGCTTGCGGTGGGCCGAGGGGGTGGCGGGAAGCGGCAGTAGGGAGGCGAGGGCAGTGGCCAGGAGAGCGGCGAGGAGGCTGTGGTTCCCCATGGCAGGCAGCAGAGAGGGATCTGCGGCAGCTCCGGGGCCGGACCTGGCACCGCTGTCCCTGTCCCGCTTCCAGTGCCCGCGTTAAAGCTACAGCGCTGCCCCGCGCCGCGGGCGTGGGAGGTCACAGGTTAATTGCAAGCAGATGATTAACCTCGAGCTGAGCGAAGAGCCCGACACTTCCCAGCTGCAGGAAAAAAATGCTTCGCGACAATGGGGTAAACACAGGCACAAAAGTAACTGGAAGCTCTCGGGACACTGGGCTGACACACCCGAGGAAGGCGAGCGAAGGCTGCCCGTGGCCCCGGCGAGGAGGGGCCGCAGCACCCGGCCACACTCCCAGCGCTGCTGGCGCGGAGCGGAGCCCGCTCCACGGACACACAGCTCCGCTTCGGGGCTTGCGGAGGTCTCACAGGGAGGGGCTGCTTTCTTTAAAAGAGAGTATTACATCCCTAGCCACATGAAGGTGCGCTTTCTTCTCCTATCTCCGGCAGTGGCTTGGAGTAGAAACTCACGCTGAGATTAAGCCAAAGCATCTCTCCAGCTGGGAAGTGCTGTATCCGAGTTGAGGTCCAGTGTTTCAATGGCACGGCGGTACCACAGAGCACCAGCTGAGCAAGCTCACCTATAGAAGGACGCCAGTCCCTGCAAAGGACCCTGTCCTCTCTGCTTCCTCTATGCTGCACTGGGACTAATCCAATTCCCAATGCTCTAGTAGAAAAATGATATATTTCTTTTCTGGCTGTTGATATTGTTTAGATATTAAATGCTGGATGGCGCCCAATTTCATATTAAAAATGAAAAAATGTTCACATTTTAGTCACGAGTCACCATGAGGTTTGTCTCCTTCACAGGAACCTAACTATACCTCTAATGCAATGCCAGCACCTGTTGTACACCATAATTGCATATTATCTCACTAATGGGTTTTGTTTTCCCAAATGAAAGAATTTCATAGTATTCATAATGTTGTCTCACGCACTGTGGGAAATGCCCTTTGCAGATGTTTACACCTGGGGAAGGTTGCAATAGCTGGCCACCACCCCATTGTGGATGTCTGAACTTCTATTTGCTCCTTCCAAAACTTCCAGTTGCACATCCAGCATGTCCAGTTGCCTCTTACCAAACACCAGGCTGATGCAATCTCAGCAAGATGGCTTTCAGCCCCCTTTTGCCCCAAACACTTACTCACCCCTGTGCAAAATCCATCATGTCCTGGCTTGCCTTTTGCACAGTGCTGTACTGTGTGCTGGTGTCCATGAGCCAGAGCTGCTGCCTGCAGGTCACTACTCCCAGGATATGGCTGGAGAGGTGCTGTCCCTGCCCTTCTCCCATGGGGCTTCCAGCTCAAAAAAAGAAGATGCCCTGCCAAGGGAAGGGGCACTGGGATTTTCTGTTAGTAGGGAGTCGTTCCAGGCAGGTGGAAGAGGATGGAGTGGGAGCCTGCAGTGGAGCAGAACTGCTCAGACCCTTCAGCTGCCTGTGCTTGTGTCAATCTTCTCAGTAACATTCCTCACACTTCCTCTCTACCAGTGGACTAAATTCATTCTGCATGGACATCTCCCTCTCTGTGACTCACCCAGCCACTCTTTTTCTTCCCTTCTCTTTTTTTCTACTCCTATCTTGGAGCCCAGCACTTGGGATATACCGTCACATAAGAGTTACATCTGAGACAAGGACTCAGAGCATTTCTATGCTGCAGCCCAAGGATCTTTGGAGCAACAAGGAACTAGCCTCTCAGGGCTTTATCCCTCTTCACATAGCATTTATTTTTGAAGCCTTTCATTGCTAGCTGTCATCATCTTGACAACTTTAATTCTCTGTTTTGACTTTTCTTATCTTGCTTGGCTTTAGTTCACATATTTTCTCACAGTGCAGCAGCAATTTGCTCAGCAAAACCAACCCAGGGTCACGCAGCCATGCTGCACCTCGTGTCAGAGACAGCTGAGCCTGGGGGCCATCCATAAAGCTCCATGCCCAGAAGGACATCTGGACTGTGGTCCCCAGTGTGCTGGGATGATAACAGGTCCCAGTCCCTTGAGCAGACATTGCCTGGGGGAGTCAGGCAGTACTGGCGTGCTCTATCCTAAACTTTGAAGGAAAACACACAAATACTGCCATACGAGGGAAGGCCACAAGCCTGCGTGACCCGGGCAGTCGGTCTGTTCTGAGGGCGTCCCAGCCTGTGCAAGGCTGCTACTGCCCTGCCCACAGGGGATGAGGCTGCAGCTGTGCTCCAGGCTGCTGGGCGACGTGACAGCCTGGGCAATGGAGTGGGCAGCTGCCTGCCTGAGGGACAGCACGTGCTGTGTGTCATACCTCTGCAGAGTCACCACTCTGCTCGGCTCTCTCCACACTCAGCGGGGTCTGCAGAATCTGTGCTCAGGCAGCACTTCTACCGGTGCTTACAGTGGATTTTCAGTAAAGCAAAAAATGTATGTTATAGGCTTGGAGCCACCTGTAATGTCATGTCTTGGTCAAGCCACTGTGGTAATTTTTTATGTCTCTACTTATGTTGAATGAATTCAGAAAGATATCCAGAAATGCACAGGGAAATACTACGGTAGACCTCTTGGCAAATGCATGAGGACATTCACATTGATGGCTTGTATTGTCCTCTAATGGGTGGCTTCTGGGCTAACCAGCAGGGCTCAGCAGGAACAACAGCTGCTGCCCATGAAGGAATGCGATAATAAAGGAGAGACAATAAAGTGTCCAAAATGGACTCCCACCTTGAAAGGATGACCAGCTGGTTGAGGTGCTTAGGCCAGGAAGTCAGGCTTCCATCATGAGATGGTACAAAATATACGTCTTCTTAACATTTCATGGCATTAAGAAATAATGCTTTCCTTTCAAAAGAGTTGGTTGCAATCTTCTAGCTCTCTCCTAAGAGAAAGCTCTACCTGAAATGACACAGTGACATGAGGGAAAATTGGTGCAGGGTACCAGAGCTCAAGGTCTGCTTTAAGAAATGGAGGTTCACAGGTTTCCACTCAAAAAATAACAGAAGAATAAGGCCTGAGAGGGGTTAAAGGACTAGAGAGCCAAGTAACCATGACGCTGTATAATACCAACTTCTGTTTTGACAGACAATCCCCCTGAAGAGTGGGACTGGAGCCAAACAGTCTAGCTTGGCAGAGACAGACCCTAGCAATATATTTCATCCCTGCCAAGCAATGTTGATTTGCTTTGGTTCACATTCATTTGTAAGCACCCTGTCTGCACAAAGCCCCAGATGGCCGCGGGGACTCCAGCACAACAATATTTTGATACAAATGCTCTTACAAAAGCTATCAGAGCTTGAGCTGGTGTCCAGGGACAATAGTCCTCACTAGTTAGTTGTTAGACAGGCTTTAGAAAGAAGCATGCATAAAGGAAAGAAAATGCCTCAGTTCAATTTGTACACAAGAAGACACCCTGTTGATCCAAAATTTGTTTGAGAAAAGATCCTTAACCACTTACATTGCTCAAGAAATCCTCTCAGCAAAAACTGTCTCCAGTGTCCTTGAATATTTTTTTTTCCTGGTCCTACAAAAATCACAAGCACAGCAAGAGAAATGAAAGAAAATTCTCTGGGCTCACACTGACAGTTCAGTCTGGCTTGTCAGATTTACCAGCCTTCCCAGCATTGCAACTCTATCTGTGCCCTTAGGTCCAGAAGCACATGGAAGAACAAGAGCTGCTAAAAGTAAAACATCGTTTCCCTTTACCCCAGTGAACTAGAAAATCTAAAAGGGAAACTTGTCCTTCTTTCTCTCCTGAAAGAAATAAGAAGTCATAAAAGGACTCATTGTCAGTTTGTAATTCCTCTTCATTTCCTATTCTCCTTCACACACAGTAGTAGTTGAACACTTTGGCCAACACAGCCTGACTTCTCATTAGAGAAAGCAGCAGGTCACATCCAGACATAAAAGCCTTGAATTGCTTGCATTTTTTGAAGAAGAGGATTTCTGCCAGTGTAAAATTTTAACTCCGCTGGACTAAGGTCCTTCTTCTTCTTCTCCCCACCAAACCCAAGATTAAAAAAAGACATGGGTGGTACCAGCCCTTCTGCCGACTTCACAGAAAACCTCTGGCGATATGTGTATTTGCTTCCTGAGTTGACAGAAGGTCTTACCTTGGTAGAAGTCATTGGCTGCAGGAGTTTGGTATCAGTTTCTTGGCTCCTGCGCTGTGCATTCTCACCAATGCTTCTGCATGGAGGTCTGCATTAGGCAAGGCAACTGCTGCTCCTTCAGGTCTTCTTGGATGATACTTTATGCCAAAGCAGTTATTTCTGTGGTGTGCAGTAGTTCAGTCGTGAAGAATTCAAGACAAAGGAAATAGGTTGCTCTTGCTGTCAGTCATGAACAGATGTATATGATGTCACACACTTGTTAGCTACGGAGAATTTCAAGCATTTCAAAGCTAGAAACTGCAGCTTTCTTGGAGAAAAGCAGTGATCTTTCACTGTTTCTGGAGGCACAGTTTACCTCTACCCTACCCAGCTGGTATGAGACTTGCCTTACTGTAAACATTCACATGCTGGATAATGAGTACATCAAAGTGGGACAGCGACCACACTGATTGAGAGCAAGGGGCTGGTTAATGTTCTTTGATGTGCCTCAGTTTAGGCAATTGTGTTGTTTAGAGAGCAGCTCTCCAAATCCCTTACTTCATCCTTTACTGCAACAGTCATGAGTCATTGAAACTTTTCTGGTTGAGGAATATCTGTTGGAGATGAAGAAGCTTAATGAACCAGTGGAGACCCCTAAATGGCTCCCCGTTTCCTTGCAAGAAGCTACATGGGCTTGGTGCATCATTGTGAGCACTGGCCTGTGAACACTCCCTGACAACGTCCATACTGGGGAGCAGGCTGTGCTTTCATTAAATGAAACTAGAATGAACAATGAAGGTGGCTCTTCACACCATAGCACCATTCAGGTGTGCCAGACCTTGTCCCTGGAGACCTTGACTGTTAAAATCATAAGTGGGACAAATTCACAGGGAAAAAAGTGCATCCAGGGCTGGTAAACCCAAAGAGCACTGGCTCCAGCCATACTAGAACTTTTTGTTCTTACGGACAGTGAACAGGAGTATTTATTCAGTGGGAAAACCTTTAAAGTGTTTTGCTTAGTACCTCTTTTAACTCAGCTGTTATAGAATCACTACCAAAACCTCCAAGAGCATCTTCTCTTAATGTTTTTTCTTGAGCAGTATTGCAGCTCATTCCCCCTTGCTTCACACAAATATCTGAACTGTTGCAGTGGACATTCATAGCAAAGAAGAGAAGGGTTGAGGGGACAGCAGCAGGTGGGACATGTGTCCAGCGGGAATGAATGCAGTCAGTCCTGCCCTGTATCAGCCAGCTGCTGCTGCCCAGCAGAGCTGAGGTGGGAAAGAAGCTGCAAACATCACGTCAAATAAGGCCTCTAAGTAAAAGCACGTTTCATATAGCTATAGTGTGTGTTGGAATAACGATTTTAAGCTGAACTCTACAGAGCCTTGGAGGTTTATGAATTACTTCCTATTGGTCGTGAAGACAATTAAGAAATAGATCACCATTGGGCCTAAACTCACTATGCAGGGAACCTCTGCCACTGAAAGATATGTAGGAGCTCAGGTCAGGAAACACTGCTAAACCTGAACCAGCTGATGACTTCAAGTAGCAGAAGACCACCTCCTCCCTCACCCTGTGGTGTGCCAGCCTGAGCACAGGACAGTATGGCTCAAGGGCATCATTATCTTGGATTGAAACCAGTCTTCACCCCTTCCAAAGGATTTGAATTTTGCTTGGATATCAACTAATTTCCACCACCAGTACTTCCAGAACATTTCTAACTCATGTCCCTGGAATGTTATTACTTAACAAGCACTGGACCATGCTTGCCTAAATGCCACTGTCATGTAATGCAGGAGTTTTTACCTCATTGAGGAAACCTTGGACAATGACATCATCATTTCTCTGTCAAAACCAGCAAGTCAAAGCTGCTAGATAGCAGAGAGTCCTACGTACTAGGATACTGCATTTCCTGCTTCAGCCATGCTGTATGGTCATTTCCCGGTATGGTGGGGGACTGTGGTGAAGGATTTTACTGCTATTCTAGAAACATGGGTCAACGTGCAATGATGGGGATGGGGGATGGAAACCTGACAAGCTAAGTAGTTGATTAAGATTTGTTACAGTAAAAATGTCGAGGTGGCCAACAGGAACAACAACAAGTGGTGCCATGAGAGAATAAGGAGCTTTATTTTTGAGCAGGCATCAACATTAATAGAAAATGTCCAGCAACTGTGTCATTTGCTGATTGGATAGTTATTACGTAAAAGGACACTAACAGCTTTTCGATTGGTGAGTTCTAGTCTAAGAAAGTTTTGCTTTCTGTGAAAGTGTATCAGATAATAACATTGATTACAGTAAGAGAAAACACAATTAGTGCATACTTATGTTTCTTCTGCTCCCATGGGAATGGTGCANCCAACCCTTGGTCCAACTCCAGTCCGTTTACTAGATCATGGCACTAAGTGCCATGTCCCATCTCAGTTTAAAAACCTCCAGGGACGGTGAATCCACCACCTCCCTGGGCAGGCCATTCCAATGCTTGACCACTCTCTCTGTAAAGAATTTCTTTCTAATCTCCAGCCTAAATTTCCCCTGGCAGAGCTTAAGCCCTTGCCCCCTTGAACTATTGCTAACTGCCTGGGAGAAGAAACCAATCCCCACCTGGCTATAACTTCCCTTCAGGTAGTTATAGAGAGTTATATAGAGAGTGATTAGTTGATTTATTTGGTATAAAAAATAAAACTATACTCAGACAAATAAAATAGGTGTTACTAATCCTGCTGTGCTGTGACACTAACATGTTCCTCAGGAGTTGCACTCAACACATCCATTCATAAGCCAGTGGCTCCTCCAAGAAAATAATAGGATATTCTGCGTGTCTGCAGGTGCCTTGCACAACAGTTCCTGCCAGTTTATGACATTGCTTGAGTAGAAGCCTTAAAAGATGAAAGTAGGAGCTTAAAATCTGATAATATCACACAATCTTACATCTTACAGCTAGCCAAATGTAGACCTATTCAAGCAAAGTATTTTGATTTCAGATTTTCCCATTAACTGAGGGGTAATTTGAGAGGCTAAAATATCTGGCAAATCAGTGCTCATATGCCTAGTTTCCAAGAATAAAATAATATTCTATGTTTGATCTTTCTGCTAGACTTCTACATGGAGCAGAAAAGAGCCTTGAAATGTTAGCTTGAACTTAGTAAACATCCAAAGTAAACTGTTCAGGGCTAGCATAAAATGTAATTTTAAAATTCCAAAATATTTGGCATTTGGCATCCTTTATAGCCTGGAGGTTATGCAGAGTTCAGCTTTAACTTCTGACATCAGTGCTTAAGAGCTGCGGGAGTTGGGCTTGCATCATGACCTAACAAAGAAAAAGGCCTTTATTCTGACAGTAGTTATTTAAGCTAACCTGGGAATATTTATAATTAGGTGCCAAAAGCTGGCCTCTGGCAGGCTGCCTGCAGTGAGCATGCCCTGTGTTGCAGAGTTTCCAAGTTGCTGCCTACTGTTGCCCTCGCTTTTTTTTTCATGTGCCGCTGAACATTGCTCATCTCAGCTTTCATATTTTTTATCTCAGCAGTCCTGGATTTTCGTTACTGTATCTTGTTCTTCAGTAAGGCTATGCTGGATGTTGAAATCCTCACCTGGAGGACACAGAATGAAGTCTCAACTTTGCCCATCGTTCAGAAACTATGACTGTCTGGTTCCCGTCTCACTGACTACTGAGTCACCTCTGGAGAATTTGCTTCCACAGAGAAGAGACAGCTGTTTTACAACCCAACCCCTGCTTTGGGTAGAGAAATATTCACATGATATCTGTTTATCAGCTTTGGGTGTTTCTCCATCAGCAAGCTACAACTTCTCAAGACAAGCACTATCTGCATGAGATTTTCTTATAGGTAAAGTCCCATCCCTGTCTAAACACTGTTCGTGATGTCCTTCCCTGTAGGAGGGCAGGGTCACATCAGCGTCAGCATTACTTTTTCTCTAGGTACATGCTCAGGTTGGGAAATCCAAATATACTGCTTATGGCTGGAGCTGGTCTCAGTGATGGCAGGAATCTTTTATCTGAGGACAGGAGGTAGGACAGCCCTCAGCCTTAAGGGACCTGATCCGATTTTTCCATCTGGATATTTCACAGGTCTCTCTCTGAGACAAACTACCTCGATTTCTGTCCTCTTTATTTCTTACTGCAACCCAAAGCAGACTTCAGCAGGACTTTGGTGGCTTTAGTCTCCTCTCAATTCCCTATGCCACGTCTGCATCCTATTTCTAAATTACCTTGACTTCGTGGCTTTAGATTACAGCTCTTCTCCACAGTACTGAGATTTATAATCACATCTTCCAGTTCCAGTAGTGGAGAGAGCCTGTCATTTGATATCCTGCTTCTCTCTGTTCAAGCAGCTTATTGTACACTTAGGTGAAATCATACCTTTCTTTTCCCTGAAATACATCCCGAACGTGGAGTCTCCTCTTTAGTGCTAGGTAAAAATGCTCTTCTCTTTGTAGGGACATCTGAAGTCAATATGTTTTCAAGCAACCTCGCCTTTCCTAGAAAGCTACACTTTGTGCTAAAAGGAGAAGCTGGAAACCTTGAGAGCCCACACTCTTCTTTTCCCCTTGTTTTGTGAATGGCTCCAGGCTTGAGGGGCCATCTCCTCTCTGCGGAGAGACTTCACTGCCTCCAGCTGAGGGGATCCTGCTTGTGCAGCTGTTTGCACATCTTCTGGTGGCACAGCTTTTCCTCTAGATCAGATCAGATCAGCCCATCTGGATGCTGGCAAAAAAGCAAAGGGGGAGCATTTGTAAAGCACATCTGTACTTGTATGCTGATGCCCCTTTTGTCTCAGTGGCCATTGCACTGTGCTGCTCCTGAGGTTCCCTTTAACCAGAACGATTTCTGAGAAGTTAAGGGTGTCGGTAGTTTTCTGGTTTTCTTTGAAAGTTTTGTCACAAATAGTCATGGGTCCCCAATACTTTTTTTGAGTGCAAATCTATTGGAAAAAATGGCTTCTTGTTTGTCACAGGTCAGGGCTGACCAGGACTGCAGTACTGGGCTCTGGACTGCATCCTGTTTGGCATGTCCCTGGCTTTCCCCCATGAAGAGGAGTGGAAAAGTGTGGCTAAGGCCACATTAGTAGAGCAGAGGCAGCTGGTGGCCCCGAAGTGGAAAGTGTGGGCTATTCCTCCATCCAGTCCCTGGGGCAGCCTGACACCAACAAAGCTCCTCACTCAATCTGTTTTAATAACACGTGGCTCGTATTTTCTATGTTTTCCCTGCTGACATTATGCTGACGTGCTAATCCACTGCGTGGCAGCCAAAAACCTCTGAGATTTCCTGCAGAGCTATCAGCTGCTGTAACTGGACACCCTGTAATAACCTTCAGGGACAATGGCCTACTGCCTCCAGTTCCCAGCAAGGACTTATTTTCCTTGGCATGGCCAACTCAAGCAAAACTTTGTTTGGATGGTTTTTGAAAGAGAAAATAGGTGGCAAAGTAGTTATCTCTTTCAAGGAAGTTAGGAAATGATGGAGAACAATCTAATACCGTGTGAGCACTGAATGTAGTTGTCCAGCTTTCATCACAGAGCTGTAAATCATCTCCTGAATGGCTGTCACAAACACACCGTATCACCACAAAGAAGATATTTTTCTTTCATCATGACTGTTTGTTCAGGATACAACACCACTCCAAATGCATTCAGCAGGTGCAAGAAACATTTGAAAATGGATATCTCCTTTTCTTTTTTTTTTCTTTTTTTTTTTTTCCTTTCCAAGAAATAAGGTTAAGGGTTTGTTTGCTCTGCTTGTTTGGAGTTTGGCTGATTTTGTTATACTTCACCACAGATGCAGTTTCCTCCACATGCTGGAAATGGTTGCACCTGCTCAGAAGCAACAGAGTCTCAGGACAAACAAATATTTCCAGTACTGTAGGCAGGGATTTACAGGGTGTTTTAAGAGGAAATATCAAACTGCATCAAAATGTTATTGCCTCCACCCCAGCTGGACTGGAGAAGTGTCAAGGTCCCCACACCTGGGGGTGAGGCCCAAATCCAGGAGATGATCTTCTGCTGTGGAAGAACTGCCTGTGCCCAGACACTTTCCATGCTCTGTGCACAGCACTAGAATTATCCACTCCCCTCCCTGGAGAAAGGAGCCAGTGTGACTGTGGCCAACACCAGCTTGGTTCTCCATGATGTGGTTTCCACTCATCTGAGATGCCAGCAGTTCACACTGCCCCTTGCCAGTCACTGTGCCATTCTCCAGGTGGTTTCTTGTGCCCAGCATCTCCAGCATCCTTCATGACTCTGCCTTCATGGATGGTTGGGAAGGTGATTTTCAAAATCTGTTCTCTTCCTGGAATTAGTATTAAACAGGGGTCAGGTGCATCCCTTGGGGTTGGATATCACTCCCTGCTCAGTCAGTCCTTGCCCACAATAGCATTGCTGCCACAGTGGAATATGCTACAGGAAGAACCTACAAGTGGCATATTAAACCAATACTTTCTAAAGATTAATTACAAGCATTTTATTTTAAATTGTATGACATATGCATCTGTCAGGAAGATACTAGATGAATAGTAATTAAAGATACATTGCATGAGGCATTAAGTGTTTTCCTAGTGATGGCACTTTGGGCACATCCAAACCAAAAGATGAGAAACTGAAAGATAAAGGCTGCTCATACCCCAGTGTAGACCATTCCCTTAGAAAACTGCCTGTAGGTGGGTCCCTCCCACAACAGCATTGCTGCCATCAGCCAAAAGGCAAGACTCGAAAGTGCCCTGGAAGCAAGTCAGCATCTCCAAGCAGCCAAACTCTGAATGCCTTCATTCATGGGATACCAATCAGAGGATCTTGGAAAAGCTCTTCTGACGAAGAGAAGAGAGACATCAGTTACTGAACAAAGTTTCATTCTGGATAGCCATTCAACAGAAACTCATGATTACTCATCCAAAGCTCTTGTGTTTTATGTGGCCCTTGTGCAGCTGCTAGTACCCCTTTCCTCAAAACAGAAGCATTATATAGTTTTATGAAATATGAAACCACTACTGTTTTCCAGCAATCACTTTAAAAGCATACATTGAAACAGAGAATTGGGGTTTGTCTTCTTCTTTTGAGCCAACGCATAAGATTTCATAGTTGAGATGTGCTCTCAGAACAGCCTCTTCTGCTGTGGTTTGCCATGGCAGAGGCAGTGTTTGCCCAAGTGGGCACCTCCAGCAGCAGCAGCTGCATTAGAAATAACGCTTTTGGAGAAAGACTCTAATTCTTCAAGTGCTGTGATGGCCTTGGTTATAATGGAAGAGGGTTATGAAACCCTCTACTGTTTGTGCTATGCCAGACCATTTTCTCCGTAGAAGATCCACCATCATAGGAACATCATGGCACTGGGGCTGAGCCAGGAGGAGGTCTGTCACTAATGGATGCCTTCAGTCGTTGCAGGGGTTGGTGATGGGTTTGTTACTCTCCAGAGGTTTGTTTGCAGTGGCTGTTTCTACGTGCCAAGATCAACTCTTTGCTATTTTGGGTTTATGCTGGGGAGGGAGATTGCACGTAGTGTGATGGCAGCAATGTGATCATGAAATAAAAGAGAAGGTCTATATCGTACATAAACAGTACCCATAATTGCATATATGTATATATTTGAACACTGTATGAAGTAAAATATACTATAACTAAAACAATATGAAGGAAAAATTTATCCTTAAAGGATTCAAAGTTTAATATAAAGTATCTCCATGTATTTTCTGGAATTCAAGTGTGTGTACAGAACAAATAGTTTCTGGTTGGACAAGATGCCCTGCACCATCTGAGCTTAAGTATGAATTCCCTGGTTGTCTGAACAAAAACATCTGATGGGAAATCTGAAAAGAAAGACCACATATTTAAAGGTTAAACAGCAACAGGAAACTTGCTGAGGAAACTTCAACGGCAGGATGTCTGCTTTGTCAGCATGGTAAGATCTGTTCCCTCGCTCTATCTGGCCCTTTTAGCCAAGCCAGCTCCTGCATAAACGCCACAGACTTTGACCAACAGCACCCAGAGAGGCCTCCTGCACAAGAGTCTCTCTCAGTTTTTGGGGGAAAGTACAGCACAAACACATTTCCTCTTCCTTCACATGTTTATAAGCCTGAAGTCTGTTTCTGCAGCTTTGGATAAAATGTCTGTTACAACTTTTTTCTGCCTATGCCATGTGGAAGGGTCAGATCAGACCTAAGTTAAAAACAGAAAAACACAGATAAAAGGTGACACAGGTGACAATTGTTCAGCCAGTGAACAACCAGAAGACCCCAGACCCCAAAATAACCATTGGAACAGGTACATAGACTGTAAGGGTATAACTGCCCAGGGATTCCTTTGTTTGGGGTTCCTCCCTGGAGCCACCCAGGTTGAGCTGTACCACTCAATTATTTAATTTTGTTTTCCTGAAATCATATACCTGACACTTTGCTGCAGGAAGGGAAGAGAAATATCTCTAAGACCATTTTATTCTAATTTTGAGTGTTCTATTTTATTTTCCTTGCTAGTTAACATAGCAAAGATACTTGTAGACTTATGGATCACATCTCTCTAACCAAATTAGAAGAACTAAGCCAAAGAAATGTCCTCTTCCTTCTTTCTTTCAGATCACCGTTGACACATTGAGAGAAGTGAGTCAGCTGGTTTCTCCTGTCCATGTCGACACTAGATGTCAGCCCAAACACGCGAGTGCGTCTGCTCTGCTTCACGCCGCATGCAGACCCATGGAGGAGCTGCCTGGGTGAAACTCTTGGGCTACGCTGGCAATCTTCACCCCTACAGGGAGGGTTACACTGCAATGTCAAGGGAGAAAAGGAAAGGTGGGTTCTTGAATTTTTGCATGAAGTTTCTTTGATAATAAACATGTGTTTATACAAGCCAAAAGGAGACATTTTATGGGATGAAAACTCACCCGAAGTTCCTGCCCTCATCCCAGAAGTGCTGGAACGGGGTCAACACCTGTGGACTGTTAGCAGTAACTTCCCTGCTCCCTGCAGACAGCTTTTTGGGCAGGCTGAAGCTGTCCTCGAGGACCTTGCCAGGGAAGACTGACAGCTGCAGGGTTTTATTGCTATTAAAAGAGAAAGCAGCTATGACTGCAACCTTGAAGAAGCTATGATCTGTGGGCTCTCCTGAGCTCAGACAATGTGGCACAGCAGGTGCTTTCAGTTTTACAGTAAAGTGAAACCAGTGGCAGGGAAACTCACCAGGGTGCTTTTTGAAGGTATTTTAAACCTCCGTTAATGTTTTTCTCCTCCCTGCATTGTTGTCAGCTCACAAACACCTGTTACCAGTGCTAGTGTTGACTGAAAACTCTCAGAGAACAGAAATTGCACAGCAAAAAAATAGCATTTCCTCTTATTCCCACTCTTGGTAGAGACAGAGTCAATTTCTCTTTCCCTTTCTTAAAAAACAGCTCTCCTTCCCCATTTCCCCTTTATTCTCCCAAACTCCCACTGTGGCAGGCCAGTCTGGCAAGGGCTCCAGCCTGCAGAGGCGAGATGCCCTTGCGGAATCCAGGGATCAAAGTTTGGCAGTGAACACTTACTCCTACTTCTGTGTTCCTGCTTTTCTGCCTTCTGTTTTTTTAAAAATTGAATGTATGAATTTCCCTGTCCAGCCTCTGCCTTTTCTTGTGTCATTTTATGCAATGAGAGGCGTGTAGAAATCACCCAGGCAAAACCCAGACAAGCTGCAGCTCTGCAGGGTGCAGTGTATTTCTGGTGCTCTTGCCTGGGACACCCCTGGCCTGGCAAGGGCTCACCATGGCAGGGATGCAGTTCCTGCATCTGATCTGGCTGGCACAGAGAGGGCCCAGGCATTCCTGGATGCAGGCCTCCTGCTTCCTCAGTGAATTTGCCCCTTACAGAGACAACCTAAGGAGACCTTCAAGCCCTGGCACTTTTAAAAACATCTCTGTCTGTCAGTGAAGGGATTTTCAGCAAAGCAAGTGCAAACAATTCTGGGTCAAAAGAACAAGTATTTAAGCTGCTCTAGCCTGGTATCCTGAAATAGGTAGCCAATTCTGTTGGCTTTGCTACTCAGTGATATGTGTTTCTTTTTCTGAACTATTTCCATGAAGAACAACTAGATGAGTGGTGGATACAATTTGTTCTTGATTGCCACAGGGAGAAAGAGAACAGCAGCACAAACAACCACAAGTGCTGCTCCAAGTGGTGACTATTCAGCTGCTGGAACTTGGGTCAGCCATGACAAGGCTGGATTTCAGGGGGCCAGTGTAGAAAAGTGCATGTGATGCCAGGCAGGAGGGGTACTTGGATTTCAATGGCTTGACATCATGCCTTTCCATGGCTTGATTTTTTTATTTTTAATTTCCGTTACGAAACTCTGCTCCTGGCCTGAATCCTGGCAACACTTCACTACACAACAACAGTTGCCATGGCCACTAAAGAGGAGGCAGGAAACAGCGCTACTGCAGCTGGCAGGAGCTGCTGTGCCTTCCCGGCCACACGGATTCATGATGCATGGGTAGGTGGGAGCATGGGTGCATAAAGTGCATGGGGGCAGGAGCCCACAGGTGCATGGGTGATCAGGCAGGCATCCCACGGAGGGGGCCAGCACCGCTCAGCTCACTTGCAGGCATGAACACCAGCCATGAGCAGGCTATACATCACGGAGAAACTCTGATGTGAATGGCCTGAAATATTTTGCATGGGCTCAGTATAGGTATCTGTAACTGTATGCCTACTTGGGAAATTGGGATGAGTGTTAGAAAGGGAGGGGGTGGAGCTGCAAGGATGCTCCACAGGCTGCCAGTTCTCTGTGCATGTGAAAATCATGAAGGTGATGATAAAGTAAAAGCCAGTATCCATCAATTCAAGGCAAGGACTTCTCTGAAGAGGCAGTCAACCCCTCCTGCTGGTCATCTCATCTGCTGTGCAAAGGGCTTCTGAAGGAGTGGGAAAGACCAGCTGAATTTCCTGGGGCTCAGCTGATCTGTTGACTCGCTGCAAGTATTATTGCTAAAGAGCGAAGCAATGTCCAGCAGCATTGCCCAGGAGCAATTAAGTCATGTACAGTACATATTGGAGCTGGCTGTACTGAAAAGAGGGGTTCTGCATGGGGCACCCACCTGATCAAGGTGTTTGCTTTCACCTCCATGCAGATTTTCTGAGGACCCCTACAGAGAAGTTGCTGCTGGGGGTTACTCATAGCCACAAGAAGCTCTTGCTGGGGTAGCAGTGGAAATTGCAACCTGTTGCTTTGTTTTTGTCCCTGCATTGGTAGAGATATTGGGGCAGGATCAATGGCAGCAGACGTGCACCAGCAAGCCGAACTCACTCGAGTTTGGCGTGCGCTTCTAGCCTGGGAGAAGTGAGGATTTAAATCCACGGTGCAGTGGGCTCCCAGCAGAGGGGAGGCTGCGCTGCCTGTCTTGCTGCTGTCCCTGTTGTAGCTGAGGTGCAAGAAAAACGACTGGTAGCTTAAATCAGTGCAGTGAGACCATCTACTATTGATTTTCCAGAGCTCTTGGTTACTCATGGTACATTCATTTGGTTTATATTCTATAAAACTAAATAGTTCCCCTCTGAGTGGCTCTATACTCTCTAAAGAGCTTTAGCACATTTCTCATCCCATTTTATATTTGCTTGCTTGTTTCTCAAGCCAGTTCTTCCAGGGTCTCTTAAATCATGTCTACTGTTGTTTGAATGTCTTCCAGTTTCTTGTCATCTGTTCAGTGCCAAAGTGAACAAAATATTCATGGTTCATAGCCATATCCACTATGACACAGAAACAGGAGCCTTGTGCAATGGAAGTTTTGGGTCTCCCCAGTCAAATAACATCAAGATTAATGAACTGATCTTTTGCTTCTAATGACTGCATCTTTCTTATCCTTTTAACTTACAAGTACACAGGCTTTCCATGAGTTAGCTCTCCCCTCTTCCCCCCCCCTTTTGTTCTGCCCCTAACCTCTCTTCTCCTCTTCCCAGAATCCAGGGCTTGCACTTGTTTAGAGTTAAGAACCCACAAAGTCAAAACTTTAGACCTTAGCTCATTGCCTGTTATGCCATTTCTGCAGCATGATCACTTACCTAGTGGTACTGTGTTTTGCAGTCTAAATTGTAACACTTTCTTCATGTGTACTTCAGCCATGAAGTGTCCTGAAATCATTCTCTGACCTCTGTGGTTCGAAAAATCCATGTGGATTTTTCAGTTGTTCTGGAGTCAGCTGGGGTCCTGGTTTCTTACATCCAATATTTATTTTATTCTCAGAGTTCCCGGAGAAGCTGTACCCCTTACAAAATCCTGAGTAAACCACTCTATTGATGGGTCTTCACTCATATTTTGCCCTTCCCAGATGTTGTTTTGAACATAACGTTCACACAAATCAACATAGCTGATTCTACTATTCACCATTAATTCCTGAAAATTAGGGAAATCACGTTTTCTTTTGATCCAAGGGAGAGAATTCTCCCCAGGTATTGTGGGTTTACTAGGGATCAATTTTACAAACTCCCCTCACACACAGTTGCTACAAGTTGAGAGAGGTTTTATATAAACAAAAGAGGGGCTTGACATGGGGGAATAATATCAAGATTTATTACTAGCAAGATAAAGACTAAGGAATAATATATATACAACAATTCTAATTAGGCTTGCTTATCTTATGAATAAAATGTTAGGTATTTGCAAAAGGATCTCTCCCCGCTGTATCAGTCCAGGAGGAGAAAGTTTCTTCTTTCTGAAGCAATTCTGCAGCACTTGACAGTTTTTCTTCTATTATCTTTAAGGCAACAACTCTGATTTGTTGTACTTGGAGATTACTTTCTTTCTCTTTCTCTCTCTCCCGGCTGGCTCTGCTGCACATCGGCCTCAGGATTGCGCCTGTCCCTCCTCCATTCCGGCCAGGACCGGCAGCCAGGAGGGCACACCCAAACTCCATGAANACTCTGCTGTCCTCTAGGGTCACAAATAAGATGCACCAGCATGGATCCCTCACTGGGACTACCAGTCCTACTTGAGATAACTTGCTCCAGTGTAGGTTTCTCTCTCCATAGGCCACAGGTCTCTAGCAGGACTCTGCTTCATCTTAGGCTTCTCACAAAGGGTCACAGCCTCCTCAGGCATTCGTCTGCTTTGGCACAGCCTCCTTCATGAGCTACTGGGGGTTCTTTGCACCCCAGTAATCTTCTACAGGTGACAGGGGGTTTCAACTTTCAGTCTTTCCCCTGCTGGAGGGAGGAAGGGGGGGCTCTCTCTGTACTCTCTCCTGCTAGACTGACCTTGGAGTGGTTGTATTTTCAAATCTTCCTCTGCTCTCCACCAGGGCTAGAATTCCTTCTGCAGCATGTTTCAAGTGGGCAATTTCTCTCTGGAGTTTCTTCTCCACTCTGTTACATGTCTTGGCCGGGAGGGCTTCAGTGCTACACCTGCCCCCGGCCCAGGGCTGGGGGAGAGGGGGCCTGGCCCCCAGTTCAGGGCCTGCTGCCTCCTTCTCTACATGGCTCCTTAATTTCTTCCGCACAATCCACCTTCTCTTAAATATGTCATTAGCAGAGGCGTTACTAAAACTTTGATTGGTTTTGCTCCGGAAATCCACCTGGGCCTGACTAATTCAGCCCAGGGGGTCTGCTAAACCCACGACACCAGGCTTTCTGCCTGTCCCGTCTCCCACTGCGTGGTGAGGGACCTTCTTCAGAGCAACACAGCCGCTTGTCAGGCTCCTGATCCCCCAAGTGCCTTTCCTGGGAGGAACCTTCATAGGCCACTTCTCTTATTTCAGTCAGCTAGGTCATCTTCTCAGCTGTAGATGAAGCTCCTCAACCACACCAACTTTCACCATCCAGTGTCAGATTTCATCACACCTTGTGGCAGAGAAAAGCTGGGGAGACAGCAGCTTGGAGCAGTCCCTTCAACACACACTGAGCAGAAGCTCCAGATTTTGCTTCTCTGGTAGTCTTGGGTTTCATAGCTGTTGCAGGACCAGGCAGAATTCTTTGTAAATTATATTTACTGTTTGCTGCATCTAATTTATGTAACAGCAAATGAAAGCCCACATGGTGGTTATACCTCCCCTCAGAGGGTACTGTCAATTCTTAAGCCTTTCCCTCCCTTAGCCACGACTTTCCCCCTCTGCTGCTTGATATGTGACATTTTTCTCTGAGGTAGGTGACTTTACAGCTCTGTTGGCTGACCTTGGTGAAAACCTTTTCCCAGAAAATTTTGCTTATGATTTACCGGCATTATCCAGAGCACAGATTCTCCTATTCAAGCAGCTCACACAACACTGTCAGCAGTGTGTCTGAGCACCAAAAATTGCCAAGTGATGACAACCCTGAGAAGGGCTGGTGTTGGCAGGGCAAAGTTTTTTGTTGTCGTGTTGGGGTTACAAATGCTTTAGTGTATCTGGATGCTATGTATGCTTTAGTGTTCTGGATGCACAGCTATAGGTCTTCTCAGGAAGCACCTTTTCTCCACAGTAAGATCATATTATAAAGAAATATCGATCCGAGTAACAGTGAAAAGGTTAAAGCTGTATTGCAGAGTGGGGTGTTGGAAGTAGCCTCAAGTGAACGTCTGCATTTGTATTCAGGTCCTGCAGCCTTCTGCTCTTGTTTTCTCCTGTCTTCAGCTCTGCAAGTGGAAGTGAGGTTGACAAGGTTCAGTGCAAACATTAGATGCTTTGTTCCACATACAGCTTCACATGTAGGTGGGGAAGGCGCCAGGGCTGAACTTGTTCTCTTCTAGTCTCTATAAAGAACCTGAACATCTTGCAGCTGTCAGGGCACACACTGTAATAAACCATCTTCAAACTTTTCTGTTATATGGAAGCTACACAGAACAGGTGGTGCCTGTGAGTTGTTCTTATTAAACTGTTTGATTCCAGTCAACATCTGATGCAAACTCCAGTTTTTCCAAACTTTATACTGGTTTTGGTGTATGCTAGGAGTCATGGGGTAGTCTGACATTCGCATGGTGAAAACAAGTACTCAACAATAAGCTTACTGCTAGGACATGCATTGAAAGACTGATCTTAACACTCTTAGCCTACCAGGTAAGAGTAAGAAGTCCTTGAGTTATGGGGCAGTTACTTGGTTTCTGCAAAAGCTGAGCAGCACAGCCTGAAAACTTAGAAATGGTAAAAATGTTTTGGTGGAGCCAGGGGGAAGGAAATGTCGCCACCTCAGGGCTGCCATACCTGATCTTTCCTGTACACCTCATCTCAGGACTGCTGGAGGAGGCTTGTTGCTGCTATGGCTTTCTCTGCTCATCAGTGTCACAAGACTCATTTGTGTATCCTCCGGTCCAGACCGTGGCACATCTGTTTGTACCCAAATCCGCTTTGCCAAAGAGCTTGCACAAGCGCAGCTCCCTATGTTTCTGCTTCCCTGTACCCATCTGTAAGAGATAAATTTCAATTCCAGAATACAGGTGAAAGAAACCCACAGCAGCACCTTCACTGGCAATCTTCAAAATATCTGCAGAAACTAGTTAGAAACAATTGAACAATTCATGTTCTGCTGGGCAAAACTCTTGCCTGTGTATCCACTGCAGCCAGGCTCAGACACATATGGCAGGGGGATGGGGAGCTTGGGCTGGAACGAAGAAGCCTATTTTTAAACTACCTCTGCTGCATAACATGAGATTAAATTGCATGGTAGTTGCTTACTGACTGCTTACAGTCAAGCGACAGGAAGCCAGAGGGGTGGGATCGGGGTGCCCTGCCACCCCTGCATCTACCCACTGCTTCCCCAGGGCAGCAGGGAAAGCTCCATTGCCTCCAAGCTTTCACAGTGCAGTGCTAACAGTCAGACTTTCAGGGCCTGCCCAGGAGCAGGTTTTTCACTTTCTAAGGCGTGCAGTGACTTTTCAGCAAGGTTTTCTGCATGGCTTTTACTTTCTAAGAAATGAGCTGTAGCAAAGCCAGACAGTCAAGCAGTGATGCTGCTTACCTGCCCTGGGGACAGCAGGCACTGTGTATATGCCTGGAAAAAATCCCTGCAGATCAGACAGAGGTGTAAAAACCCCATCAAACCACTTGAGAGAGGGAGTGAGAGGTTTTATACATGAGCAGCTTGGATGAGATCTCTTTTAAACTTCAGCTGAAATAAAAGGCAGGTGGGTTTTTTTTTTTATTACTATTAGAAGCTTTTTTCAGTCTGACCTAAAAATGACATAAAACTCCAACCTCAAAGTAGTTTATTTACAGGCTTGGGTTTAAAGAAATCCCTATGTGAGGGGGAGAGGTTATTCTTTAGTCAGGAGGCAGAACTGAAGCTGGTGGGATGGCTGGTGGTTCTGGCTTCTTGGGTGTGAGTTAGGTGGGATTATTGTTAGTAACTACAGGCAAGACCAAATATTTGGGTAAGAGAGCCATTTAGGTCAAAGAACATGTTAGATGTCATCTAACCAACCATAAGCTGGGTCTGGACATCAGAAAATAAGAGATTTAGGGTCCATCTTGCCATGAATGTCAGAGGGATATGACTGCTTTTTAAAATGAAGAAATGATAAAACTGCTTTATAAATTTATAAAAAATCAACATGACAGTACGCTTGGAAAGCTAAGGGAAGGGGTCAGGCAAGGTCTTATTCAGTCTAACAATGGGTGTGGACACCACTAGAAAGACACAGAAGGAAGTGGACATACTTCTAATATTAATGGCATTTTTTTGCAGAGAAAAGCCAAATTATGGAGAAATGTCAGTGTGTGGCTACAAAGTCTGAGCAAGGAAAGAGTGATATGGCCGGCTGTGGAGCAGATAGTGGCAGCCCTCATCTCCACCCTGGCCTTTGCCTGGGGAGCAGAGTTTGGGAGTGAAAGGTCTAACTTGGTCCCCTTGTTGGTTTCTGGAGCATGTGTCCTTCTTCTGGCAAACATCCTTTTTCCAAGGTGACTTTAGATACATGAGACAAAAGAGCCCGATTCCTTCAAGGCCTGATGCTGTGAGGTGAAGAGCTCTAACAGCACACAGAGCTGCATTTTGGCTGGCAAGGTTTCCTGAGCAATCAAGCAATGGTGGCTAAACCAGTGTCTTTCATCTGTGTAGCATCAGTATCTTCCCATTCTACTTGTTTATGTTTAGGATGTGCTTCTTTGTTGATTTTTTTTTTGTTGATGGGGGAGTTTTTTGTTTGTTGTAGTTTCTGTTTAAGCAGATGGGGTGGAAGAAGGTAGGACTGCGTGGGAAAGGAAGCTGTTTCTCACCTGAAACGGATGAAAGAAAAATTGCAAGGTATTCTTGTCCAGCCTCAGCCTGTCCTTCTATAACTGGATGAAGCATTCTGTTTTATTTTCTGCCATGTGCTTTGCTGTACCAAAGCACTGTGGTGACACTTACTGAGACACAGCTCTCTGTGGCTCTCTGATCAATCTTAGACTCACTCAGAAAGCCATGCTCTGCAAAGGGTGTCAGCTTCTACCCTCTGTAAACTGGAGCATGGCTCTGAGTTTGAGGCATCACAAATTAGTACCATGGGAAGAAAAAATTTGTGATGGAGGCTGGAGTGCCACAGTACAACCTTGTTGCTGTTTTTGGGGTTTTACTTAATGTTTCTTGTAAAACCTCATCCGTAATGGCAGCTTCCCAAGTTAGATTTCCCCCTTCTGCACGTTGTTTCCCCACCACTGCTACCTTTGTTACAGAAAGGGTTTGGCAACTCATCACCAGGTTCTCCATGCTTGGAGGCCTGGACCTTTAACCATCCTCCAGGCACCTCTGCACGGTTCCTCTCCGAGGTGGCTGTGGGACTGCAGTGTACAGTGTACCCTATACTGGTATTATTGGCCACACAAAGCAAGGTTGTATTGCAAGTGGACTGAACCACGGGTCCCGTTGGAGAGAAACATCCAGATATGAGCAAGTGCACTTACAGTGATGGTAAATACTTGGAAATAATATAATCTTTAATAAGATCAGTTAGTCCTTCTAATGATGAAATTTCCAGAGTTGTGTTGCATGGAAAATACTGTATTTTCTCCTTCCCTATTTACTATGTACTCAGTATAATGCAAATATAGTTAATGAGTTTATTTAGTGTGGATGTATTCCAATCCTTATTTCATGACACGGGGTTACTCAGAACTTTTAGAACAGGTCATACAGGAACATTTTACATTGTATGATAAAATACAATGTCTGGTAAGGAATTAAATTTACAACAATCCCCAGGAAAGAACAGGGTGTGATATCCTCATCTGAACCAGCTGCCTTTGAGTCCTGAGGTTCTCTCTCAGTAACACCAGTGCCACCAGTACCAGCCCACTTGCCATAGTGGTGCTTGTTCTGGTAAGTCCCTATGCTACCAAGCATACAAGCGTGTATTTAATGCTCAACACATGGGAATTTCCAGTAGACTGAGGATGTGCTGAAGTGATTTGGTGGACTGGAACAGCGTTTGGTGAGAGGGATATGAAATGCTTTAGTTTAATAGATACAATTTTTTAATAGGGAGCTTGGCAATTACATAGTGTGGTTTGATACCTCTTGTGCTACTAGGTAGCTAATTTTAAATCTTTGCTCTATTTTTCAGTTTCTTTTTTCACACTGGGTCACATAAATGAAAGAAACATTTAAGTGGTTTTAGTTCCTATATAAAGACACTGTAGTTGACATTGCTTATTATAGAACTAATAAATTAGGGGATTTGGCTGGACATACTCTGGTCTCTATACCAACTAAGGTGGAAGAGCTCCAGGATAATCTCTAGACCTAATGAAAATAAGTCAGCACCATTTTTCACTTACACTTTTGTTTTAAGAGGGGGAAAACTGTGTAAGAACAAGACCCAAGGGCCATCACCTCAACGCAGAGCATATGAAGCAGGGTGTATCTCATGAGGTGCTGCACCAAAACTGTGGGGCTAGACTACCACAATGCTTGCAGAGGCACCATCGTCCCTGCCATGCTTGGCTGCCTATGTCTCCCTGTGTTCATGTGTTTACATTTGGATTTAAATTTACATATAAGTCTGATTTTTCTAGAGTTTTAGCATGCTTGGTTTTGATAGATAATTGCTACTGTCCTGTAATACATTTTACTTGCAGTTTATTAATCTGCTCCCAGCTATAATTCCATCTTAGCCTAGTTTTGTCTAAGGAATTTGAAATGTTCTTTTATTCCCAGAGCAACAGATGCAAATATCATCCTGAGGATGGGAAGCTTATCAAATGCCCAGTACAGTACTTTTCACTAATATTTCAAGAAACACTTCATTCTGAGTCTCTTTGAGAGGAGACACTGCTTTCTGACCTCTGCATCACACTGAAGTTTTACTTTATGGAAACTTTGGAAGAGCATACCACAGTTTTCATTTATTTTCCTAAAGAAATTGTAACTCAGTGCATCCTTTTATGGATTAGTCATAGACACTACAGAACAATCCCATTTTTTTCCCTTTTGCAGTCTGCAAATAGGCTTTCCTCTTTTGATCAAAATTGGTTTTGGCCATATCTGGGAGATGCAGTGATGAAACTAGAGGAATTCTCAGGGCCCTTTTCCCACTGGAGCAGAGTTGGTGAGTGTCTGATGATACCTGTGAGGCCACAAGACCTGCTAACATGTTCTCTTTCTAGAGCTTAGTAAGGATTTCAGGCTAGATTTGCACTACAATTGATGCCAAAGTGGTGCGAGTTCCCACTGAGACTTAAGCAGATTTCTTTGGCTACATTTCACTCCACAGGTATTTCTCTGAGATTTCTCTGCACATTGGAAGATACCAGGGGAATGTTTCATATAATTCCAGCTGGTAATTAATTAGTGGCTGGATTAGTGACTGGAAATAAGGAGTTGAAACTATTGCACTGAATCCACCCATATCTCCATAGACTGTAGCATGTGAACTGCTCAATGTGAGGTTAGGAAGTTCAACACCCTTTACTAAAACCATTTCTTTTTATTTAAATTTCACTTCTTCTCTCAGTTTTGGGATGATAAGATTCCAAGAAGAAGTTCCTGTTTCCTTTCTCTTCTTCCTTCCATTCAGGCAAGCACACTGTCCCTGTCCTGTGCCATGCCCTGGCAGTCCCTGTGTTGAGTAATTCTAGACATGGAGTGTCAAGAGGGAGCTGACCCCTGCTCCTTGAGCCTTTGCTGGCCTTGCCCCTAGGGTCACTTGTCAGCAGATAACTTGTGAATTGGTTGGTTTCTGGCATCCTCCTTGTCACTGCCAATGCCAAGACCACACGGAGCATCCATCTGGGCACAGGCACCACAGCCATGTGCGGGAAAGCCACTCTGAGTCAGCACACAGGAAAGTGAGGGTGGACAGTGGGAACTCTCACCACATTTGTAATTCCTGCATAATGAAACAGCATTTCATTCACAACTACCACAAAATGGTCAAAGTATTGGTGAGGCAACGAGGTAAAATAAATCTCTGGTTAAAATTGATTATCTGTTGATTTATAAAATTGATTTATTCAAAAACGCTATGAATTAGAAGAAAAAAAAATTGGATTCAGCTTGGTTTTTGGAGAAGCAGCTGGCATGGCAATTAGTAAATCCTGCTCCAAAGCTTCTTAGCCCAGTGGCCACTTTCACTCAAGATGGAAAGAAAGGGTAGAAGAAGTCTGCAGGCAAAGGAAAGGACAGAGAAACAGGTGGTATCACCTTTCTCTCCTCCCCTTTCCCATCCCTGTCAAGTCTAGACTTTGTGGCTAAAGCTTTGAGAGTTGCAAGACTCTCAAAGGTACAAGGCCCCTGACTGACAGTGACACTTCTATCTCTGTTTTGTCACCTTAGAAACTTCTCCTTTATTTCTGCTTTTTATCAGACAGAAAACATAATGACAGCCTGCTGCCCTCCACACTGTGGGGACCGCTTGTGTCGTGTGTACAGGCACATGTATGCACAGGCATGAACATATGTGCCCCCCCAGGCTGCCATGGAAAGGTGATACTGACTGCAGCCCACCACCCTGCAGGACTTGGGAGGGATGAATGTCCAGCACACACAGCTCTGCTGGGAGTGGGGCTTTCTGAGTTAGGCAAAACGGGGCTGAGCTCTGGCCATGCGTCCTGCAGTTCCCCTGCACTGAAAAAACAAATCCTTTCTAAGCACCTGCTTCTCTTTAAAAGAAAGTAATATTCCTCGTTGAAAGAAGAGCTTTTGAAAAACCCTAAAAAATAGGTTTCTTCATTGCACACAACAGGCTTTTTTCTTTGCACAGTCGGAAGTACAGACATGCAAGACATTTGCATGTGCTGTCTCTTCAGGGGGTGCTGCACCTCTGTGGTCAGGCAAGTAGCACGACAGCAAGCAGCCCCAGAGTGCTTCCAGTAGCAACAGTGATGGGTTGTGCTCTCAATCATACTCAGTTGCTTGAGTTTGAAAGGACCACTAATGTCAGCAGGTCTCCTGGCGTTGGCAGTGCTTCCTCCAACCCACCTTTCGTGCAAACCCCCACACACTTAGCGCAGCACTGATTAGCCAGCTGCTATTTTTAGTCTCTCAGTATGGATATGCTGCTGAAGTCTGAGCTGTGGGTGCCTTAAACACTCGTCAGCCCCAGTTCAGGCTGGTGGCCCAGGAAGTCACCACTGCTGCCCTCACAGCGCTGCCGGGCCCTGCACACCCACCCCACTGCCACTCACCTGGGAGCACCTGCGGATGGACTGCAGCCCTTAGCAGCTCCTAGTCTCTGTTTGGTTACCCAGTGACCTGGTAAACCCAGTTTTTGTAGGTCTCAGCTGGGCTCCTGCAGATATGGGACCAGCTGTGTATGCCCAGGGAGTGTCACTGAAGACCCTCACTTCCTAATGCGTTTGTCCTGGTAACCAAGATTTAAACCATGTATGACCATGGTTCTGGGAAATGTGAGCACACAGGGATGTCTTCACTTTCCTAGCCTGTATATCTGAAAAAAATCAGAATGGTTATGGTTAAATTATCGGGCAATTGCTCTGAAGCAGCTGAAGAGCAGTACTTTTTTATATAACATGTAGATGGATGAAGAAACTAATTGTCAGGGAATGTTGGAGTGCTTATTTGTGCAAGGTGTGTCCATCGGGATTATTAAATAATCATTCAGATACAACCTCCAGCTCATAAACTCTCCAAAATGCTGATTAGCAGATCCTGGGAGGATTTACCAAGGGCAAATTCACTCTAAACTTGCCCTGGCTCAATAATCTTGTCCAAAATACTTGTCCACAATCTTAGAGACAGGATGCTGGTCCATTCAGGCTACTGATCTGACGCACATCCCTGTCCTGCTGTTTAGAAAACTACCTTATGTCTGTAATAATTAATCAGCTGGAAACAGCCCAAACCCAAAGAACAATGCCGTGGCACTGAGCACATATTTACTCGGTCAGGGAAAGCTATGACAAAAAGAGTTTTGCTCCAAGCAGAGCAGAAATACTCAACAGACTTACACACAAGCAGAGTGAGAGTGCAGTTCTGGTGGAAAATATGGTTGGATTTGCCCAAAATTGCTGCCCGGTTGTGACAATAATGGAGTTGAGCTCAATCCTCTTAGAGAATGCTGCGCATCTGACAGTAACTGCACCCATATTTCCAGGAGATGCTTGGTTTAGCAGGATTTTGAATAGAAATGGGGACAGGGAGGAATAATATTTGATTTTTTTGAAAAGTTTATAAAGTATTTATAACATTTTAATTGAAAGCATGAAGGTGGACAGCTTGGGAACAAAGTGGACAGGCTCTGCCCTGGATCCTGGAAAGCAGAGATGATAGATGGTGTGGGGTTCCAGGTGGTGAAAGTATTGAGCATGAGTTTCCAGGGCAGCACTGCAGCAAAAGCAAATACTGGCATTTTTTGAATGTGTAACAAGGTGTGTAGATTATCAGCTGGAGGACATTACTGACTAAATGAAGGACTCTGAACTTTGTGATAGGTGCTGCTGCTACAATAAGGGGCATGTAAAAGATCTTCAAACCAAGATGAAGGCCAGGGATGCTCCTAAGAGTAAGATCCTCACCAGCTTGACCTCTGCCAAAAATCCAGAAGACTTGGCCTCAACCAATGCATATAAATTTTATCATGCAGATAAAATTCTGGGCATAAATTGGGCACAAACTTTTATCCAGAAGTACCTGAGCTGGCGTGGGTATATCCTGGAGGTTATCGTTGCTAACTGGCTCTATCCTAACGAGGAGCTTGATGGGTTGCTTAGCACAGGCTAAGGGATTATACCATGAGAGCTTTTGTAGCTCTAAGGGAAAAACCATGTTCCTTTCTCAAGATCAACCAAAGCCATTGGAAAAAGCAGCAGAGATGCTCTTCTCTAGAAACCTTCAAGCACACTTTCCTCTTTCCTTGGTCTCCAGCAGAGTTCAGATCCATTTATGGGCTTTGGAGCCCAATCCTGTACCTGACGGCCTTTGTCCCTTCCACTGGGGACAATTGGCTTGGGGCAGGCAGCTTGCTTTTCCTCATCCTGCTCTTTAAAACTGAAGCCTATCTTTGTAACCACTTCTTTCAAGTCAGCATATGAAGAAATATCCCAAGGATGACCAAAATAACCCAGGCAGTTCTGCCCCTATTGAGGCCAGGCTTTCCTTTGTAAGGCAGTCAAGTGCCCTGGCATTTCATGTCATTTAGCACAGAAAAAAAACCCCATCCCCTTGTTTAGAGGGTGCCAGCCACTACTGCTGACAGACAGCATGCATCTGGCCCTGGCTACCAGCTCCCAGTGTGGCACTGCGAATATTTGTGCTTCTGCCAAGGGAAGGGAAGTCAGTGCACATCCTGTTGGACTCACCTGAAGTGACCCAGCTGGGATGTTGTTTCAGCTTGGCTGGACTGTGGTGTTTCTGTGCACAGAGAGTGAGAAGAGCAATAATCCTAATGAAGCGGTCATGGATACCACTGTCCTGCACCTGAATGCTCTCCATTCCCCAGAGCAGCAAGAAGTTGCTTACACAAGAAGATGCTGTTTGGTTAATCAAAGCAGCTAAATAAAACTCTCATCATTCTGACTTGCTGGGATGGATGTTCCTTTAGCTAATTCCCTTTTTTTCCCTTCATCAAGGCTAACTTACCTCAAATTAGCATTTGCGGCAGACAGAGTGGATCAGTGGGATTGGGATAACTTGTTCCTTCAGCTAAGCCTGCAGTGAACTTGATTTAGTATCGTCTGTCTGCTTTTAAAGACCTTATTCAGATGGAAACTGAAGAGATTTAAGTAAAACTATTTAGGGCCCAGCTAACCAGATTTCCATGAATAAATGCGGACCTGCTGTAAATGTAATTCCATGCTATCTATCATGCTGCTCAGGTTTTGCTTTTCTTCCATCCCATCTTGAACCTGACAATGTAAAACCATGAAAAGAACAGGTTCTGGTGAGGATAACTTCAGCAGAGGTGGCCACTCTGCTGTGTGAAAAAAGACTTGCTGTTGCAGTGCCAGGAACTCCCCAGCTCACATTTACCAGTTGCTGTGCCAGTGGGGAGCACCACACTGACACTCTCCAGCTGCGGCACGAGCTGGCTGGGATGTTTGGGTGCATCTCAGACCCCAAAGGAGGATGTGCTCAGCCTGGAATTGGGCATGTGGGTGCCCAGGCAGATCCCCCAGGAGAGCTGAGGGGCTGGGCATAGCAGGGTGGGTCACTGATCTCTAGGTAACTGATCCTAAACTGATATCTTGGGATGTTTTTTCGAGAAGTTTGCACTGACATTTTATTCATAGAATCATTTACTCCTCGATCTTCAAATCCAACCATTAACATAACACTGCCAAGTCCACCACTAAACCATGTCCCTAAGTGCCACATCTACATACAATTAATTTTAGGAGAGCCTACAGGGGAAGCCGTGTGAGGAGTTGCTGAGGTCACTTGATCTGTTCAGCCTGGAGAAGAGACTGAGGGGAGACCTCAAACAGTCTACAACTTCCTCGTGAAGGAAAGCAAAGGGGCAGGCCCTGCTCTCTTCTATTGGTGACCAGTGGCAGGACCAAAGGGAACAGCATGAAGCTGAGTCAGAGGAGGCTTAGGTTAGACACTGGGAAAAGGTTCTTCACCCAGAGGGTGATTGGGCACTGGGACAGGCTCCCCAGAGAAGTTGTCACAGCACCAAAACTGACAGAGTTCAAGAAGCATTTGGACAATGCTCTCAGGCACATGGTGTGATTCTTGGAGCTGTCCTGTGCAGGGCCAGAAGTTGGGTGATCCATTGGATCCCTTCCAACTCAGGATATTCTATTATTCTATATAATTAATTTTGTATAATTCATTTTAGATTCATTTTAGAAGAGCCCTTTGAAATGCTCATGAAGAGGTCTTCTATCACCTTTGCTCATGCTCATCATTTACATTTTCCCCATAAATTTTCCTCTACCAACTAAATATAAAATGCTCATAAAGTCTCTCTGTAGTACCAAGAAACTTGGGTCTCCAAACAGCAGCCACTGGAGCAGCAATATTCTCCTAAAATGTACTGTAAGGCCTTCCAGCAAAATAGGAATTACCTCATTTTCCTCAGTAAAGTATGGTAAATGCAAAAGGAAGCTGCAAAAATTGCAAATACAAGGATGAGTCACACGACATGTGCTGGGACAGCGGAAACCTTCAGAGAAGCAGCTTTTAGGGAAAGGCACCTTGAACAGCAGGTGTCTGCAGGACCCTCTGCCCTCATGCTGGCGGTGGTGTGGCTGTGCAGAGTGGGGTACCACACCACAGCACCCCATGGGTGGGTGCAGCACCCACAAAGGCACATGGGTGGTGCAGGTGGGTGAGTGGGTGCATGCATACCCTGCCTCAAATGGTGCTTCACATATCATGTCAGGAGGAGCAAGGCAGTGTTTTGGGGAAGGGGAAAGCCCCACACTGCTGACTCAGTGCTTCTTCATTCCCAGTTTTATGTAATCCATGTGAATTGGTTTATCCTCTTCCATTGCATGGCTGTCCACTGGAGAAAAAAAGGCTTAGGTAGCACAATGGGCAATGCCAGTCCAAATCCAAAACATAGCTTCATACTACTACTATGAAGAAAATCAACTCTACCCCAGCCAAAACCAGCACATTCTCCACTCCTTATTCCACACCATTTATGTCATGCATAGGTCACACGATCCAATACGATCTCCTTAACCACACCTCCCATCCCAACCTTTGATACAATACACATATATCATCCCCTTAGTCTATGGACCACCCCTGCAAAATGTCCATAAAACAGCAGTAAAATGTCCACAAAATATCCATTAAGTTCATTCAGTCCGAGACTTTGGCCCCAGCACACTGCCCCAGGGGTGGTACAGCATCAAAGTGTTTCCTAAAGATGCCCAGAGCGCTGATGGAGGCTACTTATGAGACGGTGAAAGCACCAAGTCATACAACTGGAGAAAATTGGGCTGCTGGGGATTGGCAGGGTCCTACAAACTGGTGGGGGAGAGGGCAGGAAGGCATCCAGGGAAGGCATAAAGGAGGACCAGACTGAAAGGGGTATGAAGAAGGCTCCAGCTGCAGGAGTCAGGAGTCACACAGTGCATGTGTGAAGTGGTTAAAACCTGACCAAAGAAACCAAAGCTGTGAGGGGAAGACAAATGGAAAGCAAGAAGGCAGAAAGGGCTAGCCCTGCAGATGCCCAGGTGGCTGAACACACATACAAATGCCATGACCACCTGGAAACTCAGCACAGCCTACCCAGGCACTGAGACTGACCCCACCACCACAGGCACTAAAAGAGGTTTTAACAGCCATCAGCTCTTGTGGGCTTGCACCAAGAAACAAACCTGCACCCCTATTTATGTGTCCATATTTTCTTTCCCTCAATGTTACAGTGACTCGTGTGACTTTTTTTTTTTTTGGTAAGTCTTTAAAAAAAAAAAAAAGAAAAACCTGAGAGTAAAAATACTACCAAAACTGAAACTTAACAATATTGATGGTGAGAGATAACATCTTTAATGGGCACATAGCACTCACACAGCTTCCTGCTGCTCCCCCATGTTTCAGGCAAGAAACTGTGAGGGGTTAATAATGCAGCACCCTCACATAATCCCATCCTGCTGCCTGGGTTTGGACACCTTAAAAGTTTACCTTCTCCTAAGAAACAGTCTGGAAAAACATATGCAAAGGCAATAAGCTTAAAGGGCAGGATGAGGTGTACAAATCAGCTGAGAAACTGCATATCAAATGAGCAGAGGGAATGAAGGAAGTATCATAGAAGGCACTATCAAGTATTCTCCTGAGAAGAGCTACAGCATGGGGATCTGAAAGAGGTGGTCCTTACAAAATTAAAACAACAACTTGAATTCCTCTGCACTATCTCTACACCAATATTAGCCTGCATAAAACAAGGATCCATTTCCAGTGAAATTTTATCTCCTGACACTAGTCCAAAATTAGCTCTGAACACAAATTCACCAAGGAGGTTGGGCAGTGCTTGGAGTCACAGCAGTGGGAAGGAAGCTTGGCGCCACACTCTTTAGCTGCTGCTCAGTTATTTAGACCATGAGCATAAAACTGAGAGCAGAACTAGTCCAAAGGAGCTATCTATCATCAAAAAGTAACACACTGAACTTGCATAGGGCTTCTTATGCCNGTCCAAAGGAGCTATCTATCATCAGCTACTCATCAAAAAGAAACGCACTGAACTTGCATGGGGCTTCTTATGCTTTTGCTGATTTATTTAAAGCCACCACACAGAAAGAAAAGCTCATTTGAGGAGCTGTAATGTCCTGTAGCTGGATTTCGTGCATCCCAAGTGTTCCTGCAACTGCGTTTGCTTCCTCAGAAAGCCTGGGGTCATGGGCAAAGCACTGTCTGTGGTCCCCATGGTTTCCTTCCTCCCTATTACTATTTTCATTATTGTTGACAGAAACATCATGCACCTGCTGTTGTTACTGCAGAGGTGGAAACCCCCCTCCAAGCACTCACTTAAAAGGTCACTGGGCTGTTTCTTCTGCTGTTGCATCAGCAGGGAGACAGCGAAGCCTCTCCTACCTGAGAAACACCTGCACACGTGCTGGCAATCTGCACCACCAGCCGCTTCTAATAAATCCAATCAGCAAAAGTAATTAACAGACATAGCAAAAGCAGCTGATGTAAGAAAGCAGGGATGAAGCTAACCTGGCCTGCCACCTGCACTGCCAGCTGGGATGATGCCATAAGGGGCACAGGGGCAGGGAGTGTTTACCCCAGGCATCTAAGGATGGGAGAAAGGGGTCCTGGCCCCTGGCCCTTGTCCACACCTTTCCAAGGCCACCATTGCTCAGCTCTATGCCATGGACACCTCCTGGCTCTCCTGCCAGGCATCTGATCCACGCCAGTGACAGGGAGGGAGCGCAAAGAGAATGTGGCGGTGCCTGTTCTACCAGTCTGGGGGAAGCCCCAGCTGTAAGCAGGGTGGGAGAGAAACAAAAGAGAAAGAGACTTGTCTCCAGAGAGAGGGGAAGGATTTAAAGGCTCAGCTGGTTTCTGCTGGCCCAGGCAGAAACCCTGCAGCAAACCTGGTGACTCCACAGAGCCCAAGGAAAGCCAAAACATGGACTAGTACGGACAGTTTTCACACTAACTACGGACATATCTTTTTCCCATTTATCCCAGCGCAGAGTGAATGTATTTTGTAGTCCTATGGCAAAGAAACATACAGGTTACGTACAACTACTGCCTCCCAGGAACTTCCAATAAAGGTGCAAGTGCAGCAGGATGTAAACCACGCTTCACCACCTGCCTAGATCGTAATGCATCAGGTAAGGGAGGGAGTGAAGCAGCTAGGTGGTTACATGCAAACAGGAACCAAGGACATCACTAACTGCTGTGGAAAAAGAAAGCAAGGGCCTGGCCCTGGGGAATTTTGAGCTGACTCAACTAGTGTCATTTTTAATGGGATTTGAATTCTTCATGTGTGAGGATATTGCCAGGCTCCAGGAGGATGTCAGGAGTGGCATATGCAGACATCAGCAGAAACCCGGGTTGTAACATTATGTGACTCATAAACACACCTGGATAAATTCATGCTTGGAAACATTACCTAATTTTTTCATGTTTCCCTCATGAGAGGAAAGCTCTCACTACAGCCTTGATAAGGAAGAGGCTGTTAACCCTTCACTGGAAAGTTCATAAGGAGACTAGGTAGTGAGAGAGAGGGAGGCTGTGTGAGTGCCCTAACCAACAGAGGAGCTTCAGCAATATCCCCTACCCCAGAAAACACCTCTGAACACAGCCCAGATCCCAAGCAAATCTGTCTTCTCCAGTTCTATTACTCCAGTGATGACTTTTCTCCTACCTGAGCCCATTGAAAAGCCCTTTTGAGAGGATCAGATACCGGAGGCCTTGATATCACAGCTCCTTTTTCGCTGAGGTCCCCAAAGGGGATTGCTTGAGCTTCAGAGCACGGGCAGAGCACGGTGCCTTAGTCACAAGTCATGTGGGTGCTGCACAGAGAGAGCATAGCCCTCACCTCCCTTCCAGCCTCTTATAAGGGAGATTCCTGCAGGCTTATCTGCTGACCACATCATAGAATTGCACAAGATTAAATTGATATTGCTTGTGGTGCTAACAGATGGGTACTTGGTTTCAGAAGCAAGTCTGCAGTTATGCTAGTAAAGGCTGAATGTTTTCTTATGACTTTGCACCATTTTGCAGGCACAGGTAACAAATGCAACTAAATAAATGTCTGATATTCCAGCCGGAAGAAATTCCCCGTTGCATTACATCACCTCATGGTTGGCCAACTGCATTTGGTCTGAGCAAGTTGCAGAGGCATCACTGCCTTTGCAAGGTGAATACTCCCTTTGATGGACCAGTGTTACGGATACATACTGTAACTCCCATGCTTGGATACCTCTTGGAAGAGCTTCAAACACAGAAGCCCTAGGAAGAGGGGAATTTACTGAGCATGCACACCGTTCCCAGAGGCATGTATGTGTGTGTGTCTCCTACTGCACAGGCACTGGAGCAGAGTGGGGGTTGGTGGTTTTGGAGCCCAGCGACCATCCTGGAAGGATGAAAGGAAGAGCGAGCCAAGTTGCCTGGCCAGCTGCATGCCGGTGTTGACTCTTGCATGGAATGACCAGAGGCAAGATGTGACCATGTAACTCGCTTCAGCTACATAAAGGTTAACTCATGGGTTAAGCTGGAGGTGTCTGCCTTTTGCTGCTGACTACTCCAGTTTCAGATGGATGATGCTAAGAGTAGCAAATCCTTCTCCTGGCAAGGGGCAGCTTACTTTGCAGACAAGCATTTATATGCCTAGAAACACTCCAGTGGCCCTTGGGCAACCATTTTCTCACGCCAGTGACCAGCTGGGCTTGCTGAAGGCAAGTCAGGCAGGACACACAGAAAAGGCAGCTCAGTCCTCGCTCCTCTTCAGTAGCCCGGTTGAGGGTCAGGCTCCTGAGTGAGCCTTTGGAACTGAGAAAGCAAAAGTGTTTCACCATAAAGGGGAAATGTGTTCCCTCTCTCACATGGACACACAGGACTGAGGTCAGGGAACACTTGTGCAAAGCCAGACATTAAGAGGGGCTTTGCAGGATGGCACAAGGCCTCTGAGATGCTTCCTCAGTGTCATGGTGAGGGGCAGGAAACTCAAACTGCTGCTACAGAGAAAAGCCCTCTGCCTCTTGCAATATGTAATGCATGGGACACAGTCGCTTGCCTGAAGGCCTGCAAAGACATGCCCACATTTAACATCTCCAATCTGAACAGTGGGGAGAGAGAAGGCCATCGTGGAGGTAAAAAGCAGCCCTGCTCCAGCAGAAGCCTAGAGTCAACTCTCTTTACTTCGGAAGATGCTTTATAGTCCCCACACAATCCTACCTCTGGGCTTTCCCTTGGCCTAAACCCCTAACGTTACCCAGGCTGCGCCAGGGGCAAGAGCCTCTCTCCGTGTACAGACTAAATAATCCTCAGAGGACGGGAGGAGCGCCAGCACTTCGTTTACATTGTATGATGTATGTATGTAATCATGCTCCACATGATTAAGCTTTCTCCTTCCCTCAGCCCCAATCCTCGCCCTAGTCTCAGCCTCAGCCAGAGCACTACAGTCCTTCTTTTCCAAAAACAAGCCTTCCCAAGAGTTCTCCATTGGGTTTGGTGGTCCCTCCCAGCCCCAGCACAAATGCAGGTTTGGGCTTTCTCTTCTACCTAACCCAACTCTTCCTTCTCCACAACAAAAACTGTCAGATGACAACTCTTCTCACCCTGGGTCTCCCTGGACAGCCCTTTTCCAGCCACTCTATATATGCAGCTCTCAGTTGCAGGGCAGGGAATTTGCCATGAAAATAAAGGCTGGAAGACAGTGATTCATGAAACCTGGAGAACAATTTCCTTGGAAATATTCAAGACTTGGTTTGACAGGGCCCTGGACAACTTATTCTAAGATCATGCTTTTGACAGAAAGTTGGACCCGAAGTGTCCTAGAGGACCCTTCCAGCCTCAGCTTGTCTGTGATCCTATGAGGTCCCTCCCTAATAAGAGCCCACCATCTTAAAAGGGTCTAGGTGATGCTACAGAGCAACTTCCAAAATTTAGCTGGAAAAGCCTCCAAAAACCAAAGAAGACAATGTTAAGAAAATATATACATAACCCCAAGTGAGTTCCAAAACTGAAAAAAAGAAACCTGCCATGAGCCTCATAACCCTGCTGGAAAACGATTAAGGATGCCAGAGACTCACTGTAACTCCTCCAAACACTCATATATGCAGGCATTACCTCCTTGAGACAGACCAAACCTTATGGCCTCTGGACCCAAAGAGACACTCGAAAGGTAAATGCACAACCAAATGAAAGGGGCAGAGACTACAAAGTTTACATACCACAGTTTTAACCATTACAATTTTTCAGCCCCCCTCCAAACACTGCTTGGGCATTTCTCTTCCTCCCATCCCAAAGAAAAACTTGCCTTCCCAGGCCACCGGGTAGTGAGTTGGCAAGACAAAACTGCAAGTTTCACATGGTCTTGTGATGAAATTTGGAATGGCAGCATCAGATGAAGAACACAGCAAAATCCTACTGTTTACTTTTCTTTTGCAATAGCCAGCTAGCACATCTCCCTGTGATACAGTCATTTTTGTGCATGTCACTGCTCATCAACTCAATATACACCACCCTCAGCTCACCTTCCTGCTGGGTTGGTATAAGAATGGTAATCACAGCTGAAGGGCACTCTTTTTCCATGTATTTTACATACCTGAATCAACCTGTGTCACTTCCAACAGCTTAAAAAAATGCAAAAGGGTGAGTGCTCTTAACTTTTGCCTGAGCCAGTGACAGCTTAAAGTGCATAGCACTTCACAAAGTCAGGCACAGCCTGCCCACCACCATCATGCAACCCCACAAGCCACTGTGCACCCTTACTTAGATACTCTACAACTTTCCAGGAATCAGAACTTCCCATCGAGTAGTAATGTTGAAAGCTTTGGGCAATGCTTATTTGACATCTGATTCATTCCACTAATAAGGAGCTATTGACTGAAAGTGCAGAAAGAGATTTTTCTGGACAAGGAAACTGCAAGCAAGCCACATGGAGATCTATGAGGAATGGGAGAAGTACAGCTGAACCTGTGCTGAGTGGGGGATGAACTTTCACAAGATCTCTTCCATGAGATGACTTGCTCAAAGCCCAACTACGGAGTAACAGCTGAAGAGGTGCCCCAACTCCCAGTCTCTTACATCTGAGACCAAATTCAAGTAGGTCACCTTTAATTCTAGTTCCTCTTTCCATCTCAAGCTGCCTCAAGCACAGTACCTCCCACCCTCTTGTATGGATGCTCCAGAAACTGTAAAGGCAGCTTACACTAATTGCTCACTCTGAGACGTCACATTTACCTATCAAACCCATGCCATCTGGGGCTTTGGAAAGATAAAAAATGAGAGACAAACTAGGATTATTAAAAATTTAACTATATACCATATTTATTATCAATCCACAGGATAATCTGATTGCTACATGAGCTCATAAAAGCTATTTCACCTTTACAAAATTAAAAAAAAATGTGCCACAAGAATGTAATAACTGCTGATAACCAAGGACTGAATCTTAAAATTATAAATTTGCTGTAGAAAAGATTAAAAAAAATTATATTCACTTTAGAATTTTACTTTGAATAAAATATTCCCCTGTATAAAAAATAAAAAAGCTTGCTCTGGTTAGAATTAGAGTATTTTTCTTCTTTTTTTTAAATCTGGGAATTTGCATAATATCTCTGTAATAGGTTTCTTTTTTTTTTTTCCTATTGTACCACACGGCATTCAAGCATAGCAGATTAGAAACAAACATGAGAAAAGCAGTCTCAGAACATATGAAATCCACATGGAAAGTTTTAACTTCCTTTCCTCTATTCTTTAAAGACACTTTAGCAAGAATAGCTTGGAAAAGAATACAGGTGGGGAGGGACCTTCAATGTGCCATTAAGTAGAGCAAGGTAATAAAAGGCCTTTTGTAAGTGCTTTCTTAATAAGGTGCAGAAGCA
This sequence comes from Pachyramphus minor, assembly GCA_013397135.1. Lineage (NCBI taxonomy): Eukaryota > Metazoa > Chordata > Aves > Passeriformes > Tyrannidae > Pachyramphus > Pachyramphus minor. The sequence goes on along the minus strand of VYXB01007645.1, from coordinate 748,670 downwards.
GACTGCAACGTTGCTAGTACTGCACTATGTACAATATTCACAATAGATTTTTCTTTATTTAAAAATATTCCAGCTAGTTCACATTTTCTCTTCCATTCTGAGGCTTTCAGTTCCATCACAGCCTTGACAGCCAGAAGCGCAGCAGCACCACTTCCCTTGTGGTCGGTTGGTCCTCTTATGAAACACTGGAACCTGTGAGTGGGCCAAAGTTCTTGTGTTGTTTTTCTGTGTAGCAACCTTGGAAATCTGTCTGGGTTCAGGTGTACATACTGATGGCTGGAGTCCTGAGTTAAAAACACTCCGGCACTGGAGTCGGACACAGCAATGTTTTATATTGCCAAGGCTTTACCTTAGATTTGTCTTGTGTGCGTCAAGGGATGAACCTCTCTTAGAGAAACGTAAAATACAAAACCAAACAAAACAAAGCTAAAAAACCACACTGTCAAAGGCTTAGCAGCTCTTGACTCTCGACTGAGCGATATCTGACGTTTTCTTGATGACACTGGCCCGTGTCTCACGGTCTGGCTGGCTGCTGCTTGTGGAGGCTGTGGACACTACTTGTGGCAGAGGGATGTCTGGGAAAGGGGGCCAGGAGCTGTTGTAAGGCAGTGGGCAGCTTTCCTCTTTGATAGTGACTTGGAGGTCAGGCTTGTTGGCTACAAAGGTTGCCATGCTGGGAAGCATATGAGAAGTGTTCCTCATTCCTAGATTGCTGAGATACTGTTTGCCTTCAATGTTTTTCTTCTGCCAATGAAGTCGGCCCTAGAAAAGGAGAAAACACAACTTTGTGAAGTACTCCAAATAACAAGATGAAGACAGAAACATCCTCAAACTGCACAGGAATTACCCCATCTCTAAGAGCCTGAGCCTGTGGCCACTGGATTAGAATGTTTCTGCACTCAGCCACTTCTCCCTTTCTGAAGTCGTGCTTAAACCTTGTTGGTTTTCCAGCATTCAAGAGGCTCTACCTGTTCTGAATGCAAAATAAAGGCCTTATTCCCAGTGTGCCAGAGATAAAAATGGGCATGGATGACCAAACATTCAGAACTCCAAATGGAAGTGTCTCCTCTGTTACCAGAGAGAACATCCTCCTGCCAAGAGGACAAACAACACTACCCAAACTATCAATACAGGTGAGGCTGCTGGGAAAACCACCATCACTTGATGGTGCAGCCCTCATCACAGGGAAGCAGTTCATCAAGGAAAGATGAGCATCCAGCCCTTTCCCACCACAGATGCTGCAATGGCATATTCTGTCAAAGGAGGTTTAGGGAGTCACTACTGGACAGTCTACATATGGGTTCCACCCCAACTAAGGCACGAGAGACAAAATCTAGTGGGTTAGCTGTGTCGTTGCACAGCTGTGCAACCTGTGGTTCTCCACCAAGGAGGATTCAGAGAGCTTTCAGGGGGCACAGCAGGAGATGGATTTGCAAAAGGCCTTCTGCAAGAATGCAGCTGGAGCACAAGGTATCCAAGGGACCCCAGTGAGCTTCCCTTGGCCTCTAAGTACTCATGGAGATCATCAGGTCTGGTTGTTTGACAGCAGCTACCAAATGGTGGTTTTCTAAATGTGCAGCTCAGGAAACACTCATGGGGTGGTTATTTTCCCCATGGATTCTTTTCACCCAGCAATACCCAGCTGACTGCTCGGGAAAGCTTTCTGCCATGCACAGCTCAAACAGTCAAGTTGCATTTCTATCACATGTGTAAGCACTTCCTTCAATTGTATGAGTTCAGGTGCCATTTAAGGAGAACAAAGTGAGCTTTCAACCAAGATAAAATACTCACTACCCAGAAATGTCAATGCATCATATTAACAAACTAGCCAGCACTATTGATGGCTCTGCGGAACATCTTAGTATGCAAATTAATCTCCCTGTAGTTTGGACAGATAAAGAGGAATGAACTTGTAGTGACATTAATTCTGTGACAATCATCCAAATGTCTGTCTCCCTTAAACCTTCCTGGTTGCTTTTCTCCCCCAAATGTTGTTAAAATGAATGTTCCACTGGTAGACAGTTGCATGGAGAAAGGGAAGAATACTCAATGACATTGATCTTGAGACCTTACTCCAAAGTCCTAAAGATGCAGAAATAGCTTACCTCTGCATTTTCTTCATCGCTTGGAACGCTGTCAGTTGTTTCACTTTCTGTCAAACAAAACAGAAACAGAAATGAAACTCATGCTATTCCATCTGCAGTAACAAATTCCAGCTCAAGAGTCCTGATATACTTTCAGCTGGTGGCAGCAAACAGAGTCAAGCCAAAAAACCAAAAAACAATGGAAAAGTATGAAGCCTCTGCTGCAACAGCAACCCAAGGGCTAGCTGCATTGAACAACTGGGGGTTATCACAGTTAACTCGACTATATCCTGTCTGTGCCTGTAGCAAGCGTGGGTAGAGCCCTTCGAAATCTTCGTTCATGAATGATGATGATCCTGTTAAAGACAGCAAGAGAAAAGGAAGAAGCAGATTTGCACTTTTTGCGCAGAGCCTCCAGCAAGCAGGTGATGCCCACTCTCTTTTGCCCTCTCTTGGCAGCCCCAGACAAGGACATGAGCAAAGTTCTGTCCAAATCCTTATTTTTATGTCCCTGCAAAATCAGTAACAACTTCAACCCAGAGGAGATAAGCTTGTTTTTGTTTCATGAACTGTTATCTCAGCCTGCCATCTCAAAGACTTGTTGTGACTTCTGGGACTTGATTACTGTTGGTATACTTTGATATAGTTGGTATAGTTTTGCTTTTGCCACTAGTGCCCAGCCTCCCCCGCCTATTTCTCAACCGTTCACCCAACACTTGAGCAAGTAGCAATACTATAGTCTCCAATCCCATCATGTCCCCACACTGCACATGGCCTCCCTCACCCTTATGACTTCAACCAGAGCACAAATACAGGGGAATAGCTCCAGTGGGACAGCCATCTGCCTGCAGCTGCACCCCTCTCTTGCAGAAGAGCCTAAAATCCAGTCATTTTTACAATATTTTCAAGCCTACATGTGCCTGAATACAGGTGTCCTACAGTGTGAGGATCAGGCTCCTGGTCCATGGGCTGGCTGAGACTGCCATGCCTCACATACATCTTAGACAGGGGACAAACCCCTCTTTTCAGCACTCGTCTGCAGCGATGGCTGCTGCCTTCAGCACAGCTGCCTGCTGCCCAGACCCTCACCCAGAAAAGCAGAGGGTGGATTGCAGGTTCCCTTCAGCTTACAGGGTTTTGAACTACTGTGTCCTGTTTCCTGGGAGGATAACCCTAGGCATCTATCAGGCTACCAATGGCATTTGGAAGAGGTCTTTCCCCAACCCCTCCAGCAGGGCTGCGCAGATAGGGCTCATCCACAAGGAACACAGAAATCACACGATTGAAGGAATGATGTGATTGAGTTACCATAGCAGGCAAGAGAGCTCTCAAGCCCCAGGTTCCACCCTCAGCTCTGTGTTATGCATTTTAGCCCATGCAGACTGTTTTGCACAGCCCCTCTGATCCTGCCTCCCCAGGGAGCATCCTCATGCTCTGCACTGGACATAACATGAGTGCTAAGAGTGCACCGATCGTGCCTTGTGGGTTGTGTGCCTGCACATTTTCAGAGAGACTGGCAAGAATGTCCTTCTCTCGAGCTTTGGCTAAGCATTAGGTTTAGGCAGAGGGATGTAAACCAGCAGGCTGAATCATTCTTTCAGACCCCAGGATCTAAACTGCACTTAAAGTCCTTCTGAAGCAAGGAAGTTGGCAACCCAGGTACTCCAGACTGCTACTTCTGAAGCCAGCACCTCCCCTAAGCCAGAATCTCCACTACAGTGTGCAGTAAGCAGAGGAACAGTTCAAAATGTTAAATCTAACTGCAACGTCCTGCAAACTCAATGTTCTGCAGAGCTTCTGATTCACTGGCCCAGGCAGAGAAAGATGTGCTAGCAAAAATTAAGCTGTGCAAAGGTGAAATGGCCCTGAAGATAGAATCAATACAAGGAATCCACACAGAGACAAGAAACAGATATTCCCTGACATGAAGAAACATGTCGCAACAAAACCAGAGTGATGCAGCTAAAAAGGAATCCATCCTTGGTGTTTATACATAACAAATGCTGAGCAAGAGATAGCACTATAGTTAGCAAAGCCAGGGAAGCTGGCCACCATGGCATGGAAAGTTAGAGGGTTATTTCAATCAAGAAGGTTATTTGAATCGGTGTCAAACACATCAAGAATTTGACAACAGCCTCAGTGATAAAAAACAATGGATTTCATAGACATTGATGTAAATACAAGAAAACTCATACAGGCTGATCATGTCATTTGCCTGAGAAACCTCAGAAAGGAACCAGAGGTGTTTCTGAAATAAAACAGATTTATGTGGGAGAGTTGATACCTTAGGCTACTTTTTTTGGTGGTTGTTTCAGAAGAGCTAATCTAATTGTTCCTGCACAGCTGTTATGGTCATACTCTTTCCTGCCATTCAGCAGTAGCACCTGACAGAGCAAACCCAAAAGCAGAGGGCCAGGGTTCCTGTGGTTCTCCTGTAAAGGTCTGTGTGGAGCAAGATAAAGACAAAAATAGTCACAAGAGTGTCCTAGAAGTTTCATGGTTCTAATCCACAGACCCCTGTCCTCATGGGCAAATGCATGCTTTAAAAAAAAAGCAGTTCATAGAACGATCTGGGCTGGTAGGGACCTCAGGAGGTCTATAGCCCAACCTTTTGCTCAAAGGAAGGCCACCTCTAGATCAGGTTGCTTGGGGCCTTATCTATTTGGGTCTTGAAAACCTCGGAGGATGGAGGCAGCACAATCTTTCTTGCCTGACTGTCCTTGTGGTGAAAAAGGTAACATTTTTTCTTATATCCAGCTGGACCGAGTTTTCTTTTTTCAGTCTGTGCCTGCTGTTTCTTATCCTCCTGCTATACACTGCTGTGAAGAACTTGGCTCTACCTTGCCAGTAACATCTCTGCAGGTAAGGGCAGCTGCTATGAGCTCCTGAAAACCATCTCTTCTCCAGGCTGAACAAGCCCCAGTCCCTCAATATCTCCTCACAGACTAAGTGCTCCAACCCTTGATCACCCTGATTAGCCCTCCTCTGCACTTGCTCCTGGTTTTTTGTAACTTTCTTGCACTGGGGAGCTCAAGACTGGGGGCAGTACTCCAGAAGTAGCGTAACTAGTGCTTAGTAGAGGCGGGTAATCACTTCCCTAGATCCACTGGCCATGCTCCTGAAAAATGATGGCCTTTTCTGTGGCTGAGGTGCTCTGCTCTCTCACGATCAGCTCATTGCCTACCCGCCTTCCTGCAGAGCTGCTTCCCATTCCATCACCCCCAGCCTCTATCGCTACAAAGTGCTCTTCGCATGCACAGGACTTTCATAAGGTTTTGCTGAATTTCATAAGATTTTTGCTGACCCATTCCTCAAATCTCACCATAACTCTCTCAATGATTCCTCTACCCTCAAGCATATGAACTGGTGTCCCCTATTTGGTGTCATCTGTAAAGTTCCAGTGTGTACTCCAACACATCTTCTGCTCATTGATATATTCAATGAGACTTCTCCCAGGACAGACTCTTGCAGTACTTCACTTCTTATTGGCCTCTAGTTAGAGTAACCAGGATTGAGACCTGCCTTGAGATGTATTCAAAAGCATGACAGTGGCATGAAATTCTCTGTTATCTCAGTTTTGGGCTTAGCAGGTCTTGGTATAAGTTAGGACAGCAGAAGGGCATCAAGGTACTAAGACAATGTAAGCAGAAGTACTTCATTTATCCTTCATTTTCCTTATGCAGGCTGGCTGCAATGACTTTAGGGTAGCTAGGTCATGATTTGCTCATGTCAGACCACCCCTCTCTATCATTCCTGTCCAAGAAGCCACCATGACTTCCAGACCAAGACAGTGACTTCTGTTGGCATTCCAAGAACTTATATCCTGTAGCTGAGGTTAAAAGAAAGCAACATTGTCATGTTCATATATATGGACAAGTTTTCCAGGAAACATTTGGAAAGAGGAGAAAAAGCCCTTGTCTCACTGCTCCTAATAAATTAAAGCACCCTCATAACCCGCTGCCTTAGGCTTTACAAAGACCTTCTAAATGCTTTGGTCATTGCAGACTAAACACATTGAGAAGCATAATCATTTATCAACATGTGAGACTAACATTGGAGACTTTTCAAAAGAACATCATACTATTCACTGGGACCCAAAGATAAAAATTACTAAATATATACTTTATAAAAATATGTCTGGAAGTAATTTCAGTCTAATGAGTCAAAGACAAAACCATGTGTAAAATAATAAAATGCAGGGAGAATAATTAATACTTAAATTTACTTTAAAAGATGACATTTGTGTTTCTACCCAGTCTCCTGAGGCTTGCAAGTTAGCATCATGTTAAAAAAGAAAAGACATGCTAGATCTTAAACTTTTCCTACTTCCAAATGTGGCTTTGTCCTGCTTCCTATAGAAATAAGTCTTATATGATTGTGGGGACCCTGTTCAGCATGTCCATATGTGCATTTGTGTTTGTTCTCCCATAATAACTTCTGAACATGCTGTCAGACTTGGATAAGGGATAAATGAGTGCCAAAGACTCTTAACTTCCTACCAGTTGTATGAAAATAAGGGGCAGATGAAAAGAGAAACCATTAGCACCCTGACTGGGGGTGGGGGCAAGCCTGTTATCTCACCCCTTTTTGAGGTATCAGAGAATCCAGATGAGAGGCAGACGTTGGAAAACAGACGTCCACAGCTCTGCTGCTTGCAAGATCAGTTGTTATCAGTGAACATGGCTGTTCCAGTCTGCAGCAAGACCGAACCACTCCCCCCAGGGCCCTCAGCTCCATATCTGCATATATACCATTAATGCAGCCCTTAGCACCCTGCCTACTGTGCTAAACAAAGAGTAAACATGCAGCATACAAGACGTTTGATCTGTAGTAAGTCAGGGGGCAAGGGGAAATTGCTGTGTTTACAGCACATCATTTGTTCCACTGAAAATCCCGCTCTAATAAAAGTTGAAGAGACTTCTCTGCATTATATCTAAAAAGATTCTTTTGCCATTAGTCACAGCCTAAAATCTGCAGCTTACATTTCCTAGTCTCAGATCTGCCAAGTTGTTTCCCAAGGTAAAATGAGTAGAGGACTGTGAGTTTTTGGGTTTCATTAACAATTCAGAAGGCAGGTGAATAGGTATCTCCGGATCTTTGTCAGGTATCCTGGAAGAGCCCCCTTTCCCCCAGTGTCCTCCGAACATTTCCAGAAAAAGCAGTGTAAAGAAATGCCGGGATGCTTACCTGCATAGGATGAGACAGGGGAGATCTGTAGAGGGTACAGCTGGCTCATGCTGAGGGGCTGTTCATCACTTTCTGTTGTCACCTCTACTACCTGACAAACATCAGGAGGGTTGGCAACTATCACCTGCTCCTCGCTGCTGCCATCAAGGTGTGGCTGTCCTACAACTTGGGGTTAGAAATAAAAAAATATTATTCATAACAGCTTGACCCTGCTGAATCTCTACGAGCCTGTCCTTGGCTTGGTATCTGAGTGAGTCTCTCAGCAGCTTCTTCCACACCCACCACCTGTTTTCAGAGAGAGTTCTAAAGGAAACCTGTGATCCTCACCCAGCAAGCTGCCAACATCCCATGGCCTCTGAATGCTCTCATGTAAATTATGCAATGTAAGGCCAGAACTGGCTTGCAAAAAACTGGCCATGGGGTTATGCAAAACACTGTGGGACTGATATACATGACATGAATTTGTGAAAAATTTCTCCTCTGATTAGCTGCTTATTCTCATTGACCTTTGCAATGCCATTGATGGTACAGTTGTACCTGTGGTCTGTAATCCCCATGGGTCTGTGACAGAAAGCTACAGTCTGCTCAGTTATTAACAGAGGGGTTTCCTATTCCCCCAGGCATATGATATTTAATACCAATACACAGTGAAGCAACCATGGATGTACCCAAGTGTCCCGAAATGCTTTGCAGACATTGGTTGTTCTACACAACAACCTTGTGAAAAAGGCAGTCAAACCAAGGTACCAAGAAGTAAGTTACTGAGCAAAGAAAAAGTATGGTGAAAGTCAGAATCTCACTTCTCTGGAGCTGCTTGAGAGAATTTCCCCTGTCTTGTACAACTCTGATACCCGCCGTATGAACACATGACAAATGTGTTCATTTGAATCCACCACAGAACTGAAAGCCACTAGTTAGATTGGAAGAATGCACAGGGATGGAGCCATCTCAGGGCATGGCTAACCTGACTCCACAATTGTCTAAGAGAAAGGGAAAGACTACAGATATTCTTTCACTGAACATAAAGCTTCAAAAGGAACATAAGGCCAAATTCAAAACAATACAATGCTGTGTTGTTCAAACAGTATATTTTTTTCTAGACCCATGAGGGGAAAACATGTAGGCAGCGAAACACAATAGATCTTGAAGTTCTTCTGTTAAGTAACAGTATACTAATTACTAATTTTGAAAAAGGCAAAAGATAGCATCTACTCCTGCATGAACTGAGATAAATAAACATGAATGCACATGTCTACACACATAATCCATTCCTGCATTCTATCTTTAGACGTAGGTTTTCGAAAAAGAAAAGTGGCAGGCATTTTTCCCAGGGAAAAGTTGTGTATTTTGCTTTGTGAAGTGCCAGGTAAGCACTGGAAAATCTCCCAAATTTAAATGTGTATTTTAAGAGACAATGCCAGCATAAAGAAAATCACATGCATACTGGGTAGACTTGGTTTTTTAAAGTTGAATCACTACAATTACTACAATTTTGTTCCCGATATTTTATTTCACCTTTCTTGGTTCTGAAACAACAGCTTTTTATTGAGTGCGGTGAACAGCGGGGGAAGGGGGCAAAAGCAAACATACACAGAGGTAATTTTTATCTGGGAGAAACCAATATTGTGCAACACCTTCAGGGTACAAGCAGGTCATCTGCACTGTATCTTTTTCCACAATACCTGTTGAATTCTTACCCAACCCTAGAGATAAAATGCACAGCGAAAATTACTGCCACAACTTCCCGTGATCTGCATGTATGTCAGAAACACTGCAGGTACTGCTTGTCTTTAGTTCCCTCCAGCTGACTTCCCGCCTTTCTGCAGAACAGATCTAATTTACCTTTCCCTCCCTGTTTACATTTAAATCCTTTTTGCAATCCTAAATAAGGGTTTCTCTCTCCAGTCTGGATATGCAACACACTTCACATGTCAATAATTAAACAACACTGGACGACAAATCCGCACCCAACCCTCAGTCAGTGAATAGAAAGCACCGATAGCACCACACTTTATAACTGTAGAAGCAAAAATCATGTTCTAATATTCTTAACAAAGCAACAGAAGCTGAAGAAATGAACTGCCAAAAAGAGAGGAAAACTACTCACAAACTCTCAGCCACACAAGTGCTTGAGGGGAATGATTATGCCAAGCCCTGTGACCTAAGAAATGGGGGTCAAAAATAGTCACTGTATATGATTTCTGCCATCTCTCCAAGCAGAAGACTAAAGTATCTTTCAAATACTTTTTTGTCATATTTAAAAGTGGAATTCTAGACAAAATGGTATGTGGGTCATATTCCTAGGCGCTCTTGCTGCAGTGACAACCTCAGCCAAAAAAAGAGCTGTCAAAACCCAGCCCAATTATTCTACCAAGAACCAATTATTCACATGCTGACATGACAGCTAATTTCTAAATGCAGTCTTTGCTGATTCTTTTTGTTAGCTCAGTGATGTTAAGAACTATCTCTGCTACTGAGATGCCAGCAAAAAGAACCAAGTTCCTCCATTTTGCCTGCTGGTTTAAACTCCCTAATAAAATGGTACCCTATCCAAACCTCTGCTTTAAGCAGTGAGAAACTGCCACCAAACTCAGTTTAACTCCCGCATGACATTGGCTACGGTCTCCTCATAGCTGGGGACTATACTAAGCATGCGCGTGTGCTTTACTCAGTGTGGAACCACCACGCTGCCACATTACTGCTCACTGTCTCTGCAAGGTGGTCAGGCTGACCTGCTACCACGACCTTGCATGGGCTGGGCTACTGAAAAATGGGTGAACTTGACTGCAACTGTGGCATTCTCCAAAGTGCAAAATGCTGATGGAAAGATGAGTTTGGCAAAGTCAAAAAGGTTTTTGAAGTCACTGATGTGCTTGGCGTGTAAGAAAAGCATAGGAGTACTTACCTACAACGTTCACGGTACTGTCAACTTCATTTTTTATACTGGAGGACAGGAAATAGTCAGAAGTGACATCATTTAGCCCATTAATCCCAAAAGATGATTCAACTGGTTCTTGCTAGAATGGGAACAGTACAGTTGGGTCAGAATTGCATTATTTTACGAGCCTGGAGACAGTTCAACTTTTTGTTCTGAGACAGTAATAAACCCCCTCACTTCTGCCTACCACATACCCGTTGTTTCTGCAGAATGCTGTCTCAGAACGAATATTTTGGTTCTCTGAGAAGACAGAGTCTAATTCATTTCCAAAGCTTGTGCTTTGAAACGAAAGCTATTTTTAATTTTCAGATTTAGAGTGAGCCTTCCGAGAGCAAAGAATTAATATGCTATTTACTACAAGAGATTACCATTTGACACAAACGAGGAAGAAACATCACTTTAAAATGGTACTCCACTTAATCTTCATCCTCATTCCCTTCCAAACATGCTCTATCTCTTCGTGCTGTCTGAAAGGAAGCCTTAGCTTCTGTACAGCAAATACTAAATTCTAGTCTTAGCTTTTCTCTACAGCAAGCCTGAAAGCAAACCAAAGTGTTTACACTAAATACAGCCTTTTAGATCACATCATAAACATTACCACAGGGCAGCAGCATTGGGAAAATGTCACCTGTTCTACACAGACCGAGCTTTCCTGTAGGCCTGGTACACTTGAGTGAGAATCTAAAAAACTCCCTTCAGAGTAGACACCAAAAAAATTAATGCCATAAACTTAGGATTTCTTTAAAAATCTATAAACATATTTAAAGGATTATCTACAGGTCCAACTTCCTGTCTGGTATTGGCTCCCTTACATGGTTATTGGTTACAAAGTCTAAAGTCTTGTGTGTTCTTACTCTGTGCTGGCCCAGCAAGGGTAGTTCTACCCCGCTGCTGAGCCAGAAACACCAGCAGAGAGGTGCGGAGCTGTCTGTGGATCTGATGCCATGCTGTGCTCATTTTCACTGCTCTAAAGCATCTCATCAAAGGCAGGGCAAAAGTGAGCCTCAGGACTTGAGGTGCCAGCCCTTCACAGTACTAACTGTATGAACTGTTATCTCTGGGACAAGAAACTGGGGATGCTGTGACAGGTGTTTCCTGGATGTCACATGGTCCACTCAAAATGAGCTGTCACTTTGACACAATCACCTTCCCAGCCTATAAGCAAGGTAAACATGCACCCTGTCCCAGGGTCCTTCTGGACATCAGAAGGGTGCAAAATTAAGTGTTAATGGCAACTAGCCTTCAACATTCAATAGCCTAAGACTGGCTGAGCATGGAAGGAGCATCTCTTTTGAAATCCAGGCACACCTGGTGGCCACCTGGTGCACACGTTTGTCGGAGCAGGGGGGAACAGGCAAGAACACGACCTAGCCTCAGCTCAAAGCCTAGAAGAACTAAGTGGCCATACCACATGACTGGAGAGCTGTATGCTCATAGTAGGTATCACTGGCAGGTGTACATGGCCAGCTCACTGCTCCTGTGTCACCTGGCCTAGTGCTTCTGTGAGGCTCAGGGCAACAAAGCTGGAGGATAGTGCTCCCAAAAGCTGCGAGCACCACCCTGCTGGCACCTACTCCTAAACCTAACACCTCATGTACTAATGTGCCTGGTATCACTGGAACTCCCTCAGCTATGACTGTGAGATTGATCTTCCTGGAGAGGACAAGATCATTCAAGTGCTTCTACAGCTTTTCACACATTTAATATTTTGTCTAAAAGAAAGATTATGAAGTAGGTGAACAGCAAAGTGCTGCTGCCAGCTTTGGAAGGGATCACACACTGCTCTGGCCTGACCAAAGGACTTTTCTGGCTCCCTCTGAACACCAGCTACCATCAGAGTCACTTTAAAACAAGCACACATGGCTGCAATGATCCAGAGAGGATGGTGAAAAAGAGGTTCCTTTAAGACAATTTAAAAGTCATAGCGTTCTGACATGAAACTCCCTGTCACAACTGCTGGGGCAGCATCTGCCTTCCAAACCCCATTTCAATGGAGGAGTTTTTCCCAGTTTTCTGGACTCCCTGGGCCCAGAGCGTCTCCTGGCCAGTGGCTGCAGAGCCTGAGCCCGTGGTTGCACAGCCCTTCACAAGCAGGCAGCAAGGGACCAAGGTGCCCTTCCACTGCAGACACAGCTGCTACATACAACCCAAGGACACCAATTTTACTGAAGGCTGAGAGGCTGAAACCTCTGAGATTTGCCTTCTTTTGAAAAATTGAAGGTGGACTAAATCCTGCTGGTGTGTAATATTGACCACCTCGCAGAGGTGTGAAAGCTAGGAAACACCATGCTTTGCAGGGAAAGTGGCATCAGTCTGGGTCCCTGCTCTGAACAAGCAAAATTTCAGCCAGCAACTGAAGAGTTTTACAACTGAGGTCTTCTAACTGACAAAACATGAGCACAAGGTGCACCTCTGACAGAACTTCTCCCCCTTGCTGAAATGAAAATTAATTTCAAATGCCTTACACACAGAAATTAATTGCTCCAAAAGGTAGCTCTATTTTTCAGAAGCATTCCTTCCATAACTGCTGTATTTCTCCTTACACAGAAAAGCAAATGGGACATGTATTGCTGAGACTTCCAGTTTTCCAACCTCCAGGCATTGTAACACAGGGGTTGTGCCCACCAATGATGTAAGTCATTGCTCTAACAGCCTTCACATTTAAGAAAAAACAACCCAAACATCCTGAGTAACTGTAGCTACTTAACCAAACCACAAGCATTTGCAAATACCCACCACAATATACTACTGGAGCTATTAAAAAATATGTGCAACAGACTGTTTTCCCAAGCTCTCACACTATGAAACAGTCCCTTCTTACCTTAATTTGTTTGAATTTGTCATCCTTCTCAGACTTCGTTTTTTTTCCTGCAACAACACAAGGAAGATTTCATAAAGTTCCGTGTGCAATGAGTTATCTGTAACACTTTCTATATTTACCAACAAATAGTCTCAAAATATGCCTCAAAATGGCAGGACATCCTGGTAAAGGGAGAACATATTTTGCTTAATTTTACCCTTCCTTTAAGGTCTGAGCAGCCAAAAATTCATCTTAAACATTCTGGCTTTGAGTTTCTTTTTTAAAAGGCTACAAAAGAGAACAACTATACGACCCAGTAAAGCAACTGCAGTCAAAAAATCAAAGTGAAAACTTTGGAATAGTGACAAATTAAGCAACAAGGCCTGTTAAAAAAATAAAGGAAGGGGAAGAAAAATACTCTTAACGGAAAAAAAAAATCAAAATTTATGTCTCATCACATTTCTGACACTCTCACTGCAGCTACAGGAAAAGGGAGGTTGTTAACCCATTTAACGTGAAAAGAGACCACAATAAACTTCAACCAATATTTTTCTCAATCACTGCAACCTGGTGGGGAAATACATATTACAATTCATGCAAAAGTGGTTTATGCAATCATACTGGACTTGAGAATCCAGAAAACCATACAGCATGTGACCTTCACTGACCAACACTGGCCTTGGCAGACCCCAGTGTTGCTGCCCTACTCTGACCTCATGAGACCCTGATGTGGAAGCTCAGACTTGCTGGTGCATGCTCAGCTCTACCCCATGTCGGCACAGAAGCATCCCATGAATTTCTCCCATCTCTACTACAAGATGTCACTGAAAATTAGAAATGTTTGCAGCCAGATTCTTTTGCTCCCACACATAAATTTAGCCACATGCCACGAAGAAAGGGCATGTGAAAAAATATATGGGGCCCAAGATATGTTGGTTTTATAGTAACTGGACTTCCAGCAGAATCTTCTCCTGCTACAGCACCCATTTCCAGAATCTCAGCTTTCAAGATGAACTTCTGTAGTTCTTACACGAACCTACTACAAAGAGACAGGTTATGGTCCAGGGGAATATGCCTAAACATACAAAATATTCTATTGAAAAGAGACTGGAAACAGTTTCAAAGCAATTGTTCTACCTCTTGCAGATTAATCTCCCTTTCACAGTATGATTCTGCCCCAAAAATTCAATAGTTCATCATTTCCAGTCACTCTGACCTTAAACTGCAGCTGTGCCTTTCACTTCTCAATCTAAGAAAATAGTAAACTGAGCTACAGATAAACTGAATTGGATTTTATAGGAACACTCTGCATCTGGTTTGCAGGTTATCTTTTCAGCTGAAATCCTAAACAGAGGATACCAGAGGACTAAGGAAGCCATTGTTCTACTCCATATACCAGTAAAGAAGCCATAAGAAAGCCAATGAGCCATAAATAAATCAATGTTTCTACTTCAAAAGAAACCAAACATTCACGAGATTGGTCTGGTTAGGTCCTCTCCTGGCAGGCAGGAGACTTAATCCCTAAATTTGGGGATTCAAATAGTTTCCATTTTACTATTATGATGACCTGGGGGCTGGTTTTTCATGGCCTTTTAACTAACAATGCTGTTTAGTGGTTAAACGTTCTGAGCACCCAGCTCAAGACAGAGGCCAGTTTAATTCTACTCTTGCTTGAAAAAGATACCAAAATGTCTGCCACCATGTTCTGAATGAGTCCTATTCAGTTAAATGCGTTGATCTCTAATATTCCCCAATTATATTCCTTGACCGAAGGAGACCTGGGACTAGAATCTGAACATAACTCCATCAGCTTTAGCAGACAAACATCAACAGCTTGGAGCTATCACATCTCATTAATCCTCTCTTCAAGCAGCTTCTTCTCTTAACTGAATGTAGCCCATTTTTCATACAGCTGTTCCTGAGTTCTGGGGAACATCTGGATAAAAACATCCAGCGTCACGGAAATAGAACTGGCACATTTTGTAGGCTCCAAAATAGTAGCAATTGTTAAAGTAATTTCTCTGTGCTAGGTTTCCTCCAGCACAGTGTCAGGTATCCATTTGCAGGAGGGAAAAAAATAATTAAATAATTGAGTGGTACAGCAATAGAAATAGTTCAGCCTGGGTACCTCTGGGGAGGGACCCCAAATAAAGGAATCCCTGGACTTGTATACCCTTACAGTCTATGTACCCATTCCAATGGTTATTTTTGTGTCTCGGGTCTTCCTGTTGCTCACTGGCTCCTGCAGAGTCTCTGTGTGACTGCCTTTGCCCCCAGCCAGGCCTGACCCCCAGCCAGCTGATGCTGGTCCTGCCGTCCCTTGTTAAGAAAAGGGTTGGTGCCCATTCTGATCTCCTTGCCTGGGGTTCCAGTCCTTTCCCAGCCATCCAGGCTTGCATTGGCAGCTTGCATACTGAGCTATCTGCACTAGGTGTATTTCTCAAGACAGTGTCCCCAAGAGCACTTCATGTTGACAAGCTCTCCCATCTACCTTTTTTGGAAGGTCTTTCAGATAACGGCAGCATCCGGTACACCCTGAAGGCATTGTTTCCTTTCTTTATACTTTTGTCCTTCACTTCTTCTATGTCAGGCAGGGAGTTCATAGCACAACGGAAGTTTGCTTTCCATGTCTTTGGATCGGGTTTATCTACTCCTGATTGGTATTTTCCTAAGCAAGAAAAGAAAGTTAGGAACACATGACATGCGACTGAAAACCTAAGGCAACTTAATAACAGCGTAGGTTGGCTTCAAGGTATCAGCCCTTGGTTGCCATGAGAAGCATTCAAACAATAGCTGAGGTTGCAGAAGAATACTGTGATCTCATTTCCATGCACATTTCTAGAACACATGATGAACAGTTTGTGCTCAAGAAAGATCCAGGGTGCTGCAGATCAGATGTGACTCCACAACAACATAGAGAAGCTTGCACAGCATTTACCTTTATTATGTCTGGCTCAAATCCACAGAAAGGCATAAAAAGCCCAAGGGCCTGTGTCTACAAAGTGCTGACTGTGCTCTACTCCTGACAGTTTTGAACCCAATGTTGTTAACATTTAAATCAATTAAGTTTTACTGTGCTAATGCAAATGAGTTACGGCACTTTATTGAAGCGCCTTATTGGAGAGTATTGTAGGCCTTGAAAAAAGCACTTAGCCTCCCACAAATCTGGAAACTTAAGTTCACTCTCTGTGTCAGAAAAGCAAAGACAAGGAAGAAGGAAAATGTAACTTTAAAAGGGAAAACAATGTGAAAATCTGTCCTGCAGAAAATGAGTTCGATACCTGTGTGAATTGCCCAGTTTCTAAATAAGGGAGCATCTTTTTCAACATCCCACCCATGTCTTGCTGCATGCATCCAGGGAATCTGAAAAATCTTCTTCTCCTGGAAGGGAAAACAAACAGGAAATGCCAACGCTGACAGACTTGAGGGATCTTTTGATGACTTTAAGTCACTCATTTATAAGCACGGTTTCAACATCTGCAAGTGTTTTGCTCCCTTCTAACCCAGTGTCACTCTCACTGAAGTCAACGGGAAAATATCCACTGGCGTCACCAAAGGCAGAATACAGCTCAAGTGTACAAAATATTCAGAAGCCACTTTATGGAAGATGAGCCTGGCAGCTTTCCAAGCTGACACATGGAAAAAACATGCAGTACTACACATTTCTAAACATTCAAACAAAGGCTAGTTTGGCAGCACAGACACTTTTATGATTAGTAAAATTACATCTGAAACTGAACAACTACAGGAACAGAGCAAATTCAAGGGATTTAGAATTCAGCCAGTAAAAACTAGCACGGTGAAGAAAAGAGATCTTATAAATTTATACGCCAAGCAAACAGACATATGAATATATCAACTGTAGGCATTTATCCAGTGGGGATAAAAACCACCAGACACTCATGTGAAGAGATATCATTGAAGATACTTGAACATATTTCATTTCAGAAACTTTAGGCCAAAGAAAAGTGCATTTAAAGCAATCCAAAGGAAGGTTTTTTCTCATTTTTTTTTAAAACACATAGGTAGCTAAATTAGGGCATGCCTTACATGGTGGCAGTATAAACTGACTCCCAAAGGGATCATGGAAGACAATAGACTGGTGACTATTAAAGATGACAGTTTGGGGATGTAGCTCCAGCTCTGCAAGCACAAGGGCTTTCAGAGCTTGAACAGTATGGATTCCTACACTCCTTCTACAAGCACTTAGCACACAAGATACTGGGCCAAACGGATGCTGGGTCAGATGTGCTTTCATGTCATACAACATGGTAATGAATTCTTTTATACTGACCTACAGGGTTGCTTCAGAACTCTTCACACTCTTTTCTATAAAGCCATACAAAAGGAGTTTGTTACACACTTGTTTTTTCTCCCCTCTTGGGAGGAATACATCTTATCTGGCTCCATATGCAGACATCTTGCACTATAAACTGCCTCTGCAGGTTTAGATCAAATTCTCAGTCTAGGAAAAGTACTTCCACGGCAAAATGAACATGAGCCAGCAGTGTGCCCAGGCGTCCAAGGCCAATGGCATCCTGGCCTGTATCAGGAACAGTGTGGCCAGCAGGACCAGGGAAGTTGGCACTGGTGAGGCCACACCTGGATTACTGTGTCCAGTTCTGGGCCCCTCAGTTCAGGAAGGACATTGAGGTGCTGGAGCAGGTCCAGAGAAGGGCAACCAGGCTGGTGAAGGGACTTGAACACAAGTCCAGTGAGGAGAGGCTGAGGGAGCTGGGGTTGTTTAGCCTGGAGAAGAGAAGGCTCAGGGGAGACCTCATCGCTCTCTACAACTACCTGAGAGCAGGTTGTAGCCAGGTGGGGGTTGGTCTCTTCTCCCAGGCAACCAACAGTAAGACAAGAGGCCACGGTCTCAAGATGTGCCAGGGGAAGTTTAGGTTAGATGTTAGGAAGAAATTCTTTACAGAGAGGGTAATCAGGCATTGGAATGGGCTGCCCAGGGAGGTGGTGGATTTTCTGTCCCTGGAGGTATTTAAGAAGAGATTGGATGTAGCACTTAGTGCCATAGTCTAGTAACTGTGGTGGATCAAGGGTTGGACTTGATGATCTCAGAGGTCCTTTCCAACCCGTCTGATTCTACAATTCTATGATGATGCTCCCTCCTCCTGAGGTGGCCACCTGAGCTACGCCAACTGAATTGCACCCTAAAAGAGCCTGTTTCTCTACCCCGACTACAAATAACTCCAGACAGGCAGATACAAATAACTCCAGACTCCTTTAAATGACTGCATTGTAGATGTCTGTGGTTGTGTGAGATGAATCCTTTGTCCCTTCCCCTTCCCCCAACAACGACTTTTCTTCCTTGTCTGTCTTGTTAATATTTCACTAATGTCAAGGTTAGGTTTATTTCCCTTCCTTCCCATGTGATCTTTTCTTTTTTTGAGCCTGCATTTTGTCCTTCAACTCTTGTCTCTAATCCTCTCTCTCTTGTTTCAAATTGCATTCTTCCCTTCTCACATGGCTTCATCTTTAATTTGGTGAAAGTACTGATTTAACACATTCCTCATTCCCCTCAAATCCTCACACCCTCATTCTTCCTCTTAATTTAGTCCAATCACTTCTCTCCTTTTGGCTCCTTATTCTTCCCCCTATATATAACTAAATAATCCTACAGAGATGCTCACCTCTTTCCCCAAGTAGAAGCAGTCTAAAGAAAGCCTCAAACCCACTACTTTGTGGTCCAGAGCACTACTGTATTCAGCAGAGCTAGAATAAGCTTTCCTGCCTTTACTCTCCCACAGACTATAATAAGCATGGGGAAAAAAATCATAATTCCATAGAAAACAATTTCTATCAACAAGAACTTTGAGAATTGAACAGATTAAAAACTCTCACACTTGAGAGGTTTGAACAATGCTACACAATGCTTCGGACGTTATATCATGGATTTCATATTCCATATGATAATTCAAAACCTAGCAGACTGAACAAGACTCCAGACACAGCATCCCGTCATTGTCAGCTGTACTCACTGCTTCAAAGGAAGGTGCTAGGACATGCAACAGCAGTTTAAGTGGTCATTACAGTGCTTCTGTTCTTTACAGAAAGTTCTTCCCAATCCCAAATATCTTTAAGCACAGGTATTACAGCAAATTAAATACAAATAACAAAATAGAATCCATATGAATTATATAATTTTATAATACATATATATAAAACAGAAACTACAGATTTTATCACCCCCTACCAAGTGTGTAACTTTCTCTGAAATCCCACAAGGCTGCTGGTTGCATCAATACCATGTGGTTGTGTGTTCTGCTCTAGTTTACCTGGATACTTTCTATTTAAATACTAATTCTTTATTTCACACATTATCAAACATTACCTATATTCTTTTTCAGTCGATGCTTTCTAGGAATGACCTTAACAGGGAAGGGCTCATCACTGCTTTCCCTTAGACTTCGAAAACCATGTGCTGGCTGGTACAGCACTACACATTTGTGTAGGAGTCTCACGTTTCTGTTAAAAAATTAGCCTCACCTAAAGTCTAAAACACAACCCACAAAACTTTCGCAGCATAACAGGAATTGCTACCAAGCTCCAATGGGGACATCAAAAGGGAAAAGTTGTGGCACTCTTAGAAATGGGCATGAAGGAGAAAATAGCACTGCAAGCTGCTCTGAGCAGGTGAATGAACATGAGACCACATATTAGCTACAAGTCATGGGACAAATCTTAAATAGGAGCATCCGTCTTGAGGGTAGTACCCCAAGCATCCATCAAAGCAGCAGGTTGCCTCTTGACTTCTGTTACATCTACTTGGAATGCTTCCACTCTAATTTCCTTTTCCATATCCTTAAGGAACACTGACCTCTTATTATCCCCCTTCTCACACCACCTCTGCCCTCTACTGAACTATGTCATTTCCTTCACACCTCCCAGTTTTGTCTCTCTGGGAGGGTAAAGGAATTCCCTTCCTCTCTCATGCCATTCAGCAGGATAACATTTTCACCAGGATGGCAAACAAGTATTTACTTTTTTAAGCCCTATAAAAAAGGGGTTTGTTCTGGAAATATAATGTCATCAACGGACAGTAGGGGAAGGAATTAGGTAAGTCAGCTGTACCTGATTTGTCCTTTTTAACTGAGAGAGGTTTAATTCTTTTCTCAGTCTGGAAAAATTCCCCAAGAAGAGCCAATGACAAACCCAGAACGGTAGTAATTCCTTTCATATTTAAATCTTATTTCCTTAAAAGCTATGCACACACAAGTTTCATTATCTTGATAATCTGATCCGCTTTCCCTTCTAAACTCTAAACTGTTCTTTGTCAAACTCTAATTAAAATATACAAATTGCAAAATCTTAGAGCCTCCAAAATCAATTCTGTGGGTACAGAACAGGCTGTGATACACGTGATACTGTATCATTGATTCCATGCATGGCTTTGTTTGTGGTCAGGATTTAAAGTAAAAATAGATATATTTTTGGTTTAATGATCCACTGGTGGAATGAATGTTTGAACATTTTTAAACAGAAATGCTCAGAAGGGCAATTAGCAATCCAGTCTGATGCCAAATCAGAGGGTAGAACTGGGGAATCAGAGTTTAATAATCCTCAAGGCCACTTTTCCTGGTATCCTTTTTCTGATAGGAGCCAGGGCCTTCTTTAAAAATAAAAAAAATCAAAATAATTTATTTGTGAGACAAGCCTCAGACAATACAAAATATGCTAAGGACAAAATCTTCTCCCAACTCTTGCATGCAAACAGTTCATGCCAGAAGAACAAGGCAGAAACTACTGTAACAACACAATCAGAGGGCTGCAAACATTAAACAACATGACATGCCTTGCAAACTGCCTTTATGGATTGTTGTTCTGAACTTGGAAGAATGAAGCCCTTAGCACAGCGGCAGCATTTTTACACTGCAAAGGAAGCAAGTACCATTCCTCAGATGTACCAAAAAAGGTTATGTGAACATAACCTATAGATGACAACACTGTATTTAAGAGTAATATGCTCAAATCTGAAATACTGTGCTTTATTAATTGCAGAGAAATTATTTCAGGATTGAGCAGGAATACCCAGCACAGGACAGCAGATATGGACTGTCAGCAGGAAACCTGATGCGGAAGTAGCGATATTCAAGGAGAGGGACCCCAACATGGGACTCAAATTACAAAGACAACAGTAAAAACTGGTCTCCTCCTCTTCAACTGTGACCCCATTATGCAAGAACAAGGACCTACTCAAATTCACAGGGCAGCTAACTAGGGAATGGATAAAGCAATATTTATTTACTCAGCCACAGCATGTGAGAGTCACTGATGCAGGAAGTTCCTGAGAAACAAGATTCACAGCTGAAATTTAAAGGGCTCCTGATAATTTTAAAGTAGTGAACATGTTTAGTTTTGAAAACTGAAATAAAAAGTGGTAATTTCAATCGCTATTCCTCAGCTCTAAAAATGAGCACCACAATTACTACTGCTCCAGGGAGGACATCAGACTATCTGGGTTAGTCTGCCACCAGAGTGGCAGTTCCTATGTTTCTGCACCCAATTTTGTGCATTTCTACCCGTTCTGGTAATAAAGTAGCCTCTGTAGCCAAAACAGCTTCATGCTTCTCAGTGCGGTGAATTACTCTTCAGCATACTACAGAATGCATGCAACATTTCCAGAGTTTATTACTATTCAAAGTCTCAAATACACTCCTTGGTCTTACCAAACAAATTAAAAGAAACTGAAATTGAGCACTACATTTTGGAGCTCATACTTGCGCTCTTGAAGTGTTTAGAGCATTTAGTAAGAGCTAAGGTTTGGGTCTGGCATGGTAAAAATTAATCCATTTTCTCCCAGGTTAAGAAGTATCAAAGAAGTCACACAAGTTTGAAACAGGAGATCATTGCTTCAACCCAGAGCCTCAGAATATAGTTATATATATATATATATATATAATATATAACTCAGAATATAGTTTTCCACCTCAGGACAGCATTGTGTTCATATCCTTCTGATGCTACTTGGTGAACAATGTGTTCCCAGCTTAAAAAAAAAACCAACCACCTATCAGAGCCACCAGAAACACTCACTCCAACAACAAAGAGATAGAAAATGCTTTCAAAGGAGCCACAAATCCACCAGACTAAAGCAAGATGCCTCAGATCTGGCAGGCGAGGCCGGAGGAACAGGTTCAGCAGGAAGCATTCAGCTTTGCCCTTCCTCCCCACGTCACCCTTTTGAAAACCAGGAATGAGCTGATTTACCTATTCAGACCTCAGCCACTGCTATAAGTTCCTCTTCAGTGCATGCACGCACCCCCCATTACCTTATTTAGCCATTTCAGCCCCGGTATTCTGTTAGAGTTGATTTGCTCTTCCAGCCAGGGCCGCATCCGCATCCTTTCGACAGGCATTGTCACCCACCTGGGAAGGAGCTGCAGGAAAAAAGGGACAAGATTACTTGTTTTCCAGGAAGAACTCCCAGGCAGTTCCCCCACCTCTGCACAGTACAGACATATTATAGCTTTGCAGGCATTGAACAACTGTAAATATAATTGTGCTTTCAGATCTGTGTGCAAGCCTCCCCTAAGAGCAACTCAGATGATAAAGTCTTCTTTATGGCAGAAAACACTCTTCTGGTTCACCTTGATTAGGAAAACCTTCACCTGAAGAAGACACATGATACTGGCAAAACCTTGTCTGCTGACACGGGCAGGATAAAAGAGGTCACAAAGAAAAATAATTATGCTCCTGGGGATACCTCTTTTTGGCACATGTACCTTTATTTGCACAAGACCTTTTTTTGCAAAATAAAAATATGTAAAGAAGAAAATCCACATGCTGGAGGCATCACTGTACTGGCTAAAATGATGCATCTACTAAGAACAGTGCTTTCAAATGTCTGTTTCTGTCCCATAAACTTGACTAAAATTATGAAAAATACATTCTACAGCATAGCAATTTATCAGACCAATTTGGTTGTAGCTGAGGAGTTTGGCCCCCTTCTTTCAGCTTTCTTGGATCAATCCAGTCACCAATTTTTTTTGCTGTTATTTTACATTTCAGTGCTGCTCAGCTATGAAGTGAATGCTTCACAGCCCCCTCAGCTGCACCACATCACCTTACATTATTCAGTTAAGACTCCAACTGACTTCATTTTCTCTCTCTCTCTTTCTCTCTCTCTCACACACGACCTTGATGCCACTTCCCTATTTAGCGCTGTAAATTATTGACATAAGAGTCCAAAGTCTTGACCCTGAGGCAGAAAATTTTAAAAACATTAACCTATCTCAGGCACCACTCTGAAAGCGCCAACTGGCACTAGATGCACATTAAAGCACTCCATTAAATGCCCGCTAAGCAGCCTGCAATCCATCATTTCCACATTCAAGTACTTGCATTTAGGCTGCTGCTTCTCCTTGCCCCCTCTGCACCGGGCTCAGCTCCTTCCTCTCTCCACTGTTCTTCACATTTGTGTTCTCTGCATCATTCTTAACTTCTCTGCTCCACTATTCTTGTCACCTTTGATCTTAAAATAAAAATAAAAAAGAGAAAAAACCTGAAAGCACACAGCAATGGCACAAATGTAAATGGGTTTGTTCTCACTTCCTATGGGAGTATAGGCATCAGACAAACTAACAATTAGGCAGTACCAAGCCCACACCCAGCACAAGAGGAAGAAAAACGTACAAAGTTTCCTCTCATTGCTCTGAGGACATGTATTTCCTGAAACTAATAAGGAATTAAAACCTGAGTGCAACAATAAGGCTCTTTGATGTGTTCAGAGAATTTACCAGCAGCCATGCTCACACTAATCTCTTAGCAAACATATTGGCATTTTGTTTACTACTGTGTGCAGTGGTCACTTGCTCTTCAGCTGCAGCCTGTTGCAGTTAACTATGAATTTCTAAAATAGACAAGAAAATGGTTGCAACTGCTCAGCTCCCTTTAAGGTGCATATCAAACACACAAAACCAGCAAACCCCAGAACCCAACAGCGGCCGAGGCCTTGTATAAATCCCCTCTCTGTGCAAGAGGGAAGCTGTTTTCTGGGTGAGGGTGACACAGGTACAGCTTTCTCAGCCCTCAGGTCAGTAGCAAACAGCCCACTATGTCTCTGCAGCCCCCTCCTCTTGGCACCAGCAATCCTCACCCAGGTTTCAGAATGTGTACAGGAGATTTGTACCACCTTCCCCTACTACAGTCAAAGATGAAAAATGCAAATGGAAATGTACTAAAAACATGAGCAAATTTTTATGTGTCTGACAACAAAGAAACAAGTATCTGCAACAGATGCATTTCTTTTTAAGGTATCTTTAAGTATGCATGCACTTTGAGACAATTCCTGGAAACACTGTGTATCAGATTCAACACTAAATATGAGTGTTCTCATTTAGCAGTCGGACTTGTCTTCTGGGTAATGAGCCCTTAAGACAAATTTCAAGCCCATCTAACTAAACAAATTAGACAGAAGGCAGAAAAGTCATCTTGAAAGCAGCAGCAACGAATCCCACTTGGGGCAGGCAACATGGGAGAAACAGAAGCTGCCTTTGTGCAGAAGCAATACATTTCAGGAAACGAGAAAGCTGCCAATAATTGCTACTACAAGGAAGCCAGTTTCACCCAAAACAGCGTGGCTGAGCCAGTCTGTCTCTTCCCTCCCACCTCCCTGGGGGCTTCCCTAGCTGCTCCCCTGCAGATGCTGCGGTGTGGTACTCATCTCCTTTTCAGCACCCTGGGACTCCTCTGGGACTAGCACCTGCAACTGTCAGCACACACCTTCACATCCATCACTCACACTAAGGCAAATTAATCCAAGGTAATCAGAAGAAAAGTTTGGCTTATGAAAAGGGAGGAGTGGCTCCCAAGACCTATTTATCTGAAAGTAAATTCAAACTCAGCTAAAAATAACCTCACAATGATGTTCAGGTTGGGAAGGAACAGTGGGCATCTTCTGGGGCTATGTCTATCACAGAGTGGCAAGCACATTATGCTTCTGCTCACCAAAAGACCCCTCCTAGTGCTCCTCTAAGAGCCCACGATGCTGAAAATAAAGCTGGATGTTTTCAGAAGACACTCCCAGACCTGTCTGCCTCAGGACAGTACTGACCACAACAGTGGTAAATTTTAGTGGGTTTTTTTGCAGTTGCAATAGGTGCACTTGGAAGTCTTATTCCAATGGCTCCAGGTGAGAGAACCTGAAGTCTATCCCTCAGTGAGTACAGAATCAATCACCTGACATTAAGAATCATTCAAGTTTGAAAAGACCTTTAAAATTCTCCAAAACAGGCAGCAAAGGCATGTAAAATTTCAGGGACCATTACCTAACACCAAGCCAGCTTCACCATCCACCAGAATATATTAATTATAAAAGAAATCTACAAAGCCAGAAACTAAGGTAGGCTGTACAGAACAGCAGGCATGCCAAGTTCCTTGCTCCAGCCTCTCTCCAGTGTTTACCCAGCTGAAAGAAAAAAGCAGAAACAGTCCACCCTTTTAAGGAGAACGAAACATCAACATTTACAATTTGGAGCAGGCACCTATGCACCTATCTTCCATTCCTGGCCAACCTGCACTTCCCCTGCACATTCACACCTAGAAGAAGCTACATGCAGCTGTCTGTATTTTTTGTACCAGAGGGCAAGTTGACTTCTAACAGTATTTTCAGAGCTGCCAAAGCATCCAGTTTCCACTGGCTTCATCACCACTGTGATGTCCTGAGCCAGAATAAGCAAACCTCTTCAGAAGCGTGGTTATCTTTGCCTGCCTGAACCTTCGCACTCAGGTTTACTGTGAGAAAAATGGTTTAATGCCTGCCTGGGTCACTTGAAACCATCTTTCTCCATCTTAGAGAGACCATGGATGGGGCTGGCCAGGGAGAGGAGCAGAGTCAGGTGGGATTGCAGAGAGAAGGAGCAGCATCAGCTCACCCATGGCAAAGGAGCACCTGACACTCCCATCACTCCATCAGCCTTCAGTCCCATCCCAATTTTGCTGTACACTAATGCTACTCTTTGCATAGGTAACTTTCTGAACAAGACCAGGAACTTAGCAGGCTTACAAGCAACATCTCTTTCTGTAGGGTCTTTTTCATTTGGTTGAGCGGGGACTGTGGCTCTCATCCTGCTCAAAGACATGCATGCCAGCAGAACCAACAGAAGAAGGCACCCCAGCGTGGGAGTGGGAAGGAGCAGCTGGGGTGGCCAGGGAGAAACCCCTTAACCCAAAACCACTAATAGGGCAGAAGGCACAGGATCTACTGGAGCTGGTGCCAGTGTAGCTCCGTTAGGAACACGGAGGCTGCGAAGAGGCCAGTCAATCACACTGCTACTGCACGCTGCACTTGAAAATGAGTTTTCTCCCAGGAATCACATCAGCAGCCTGGGATGAAGCAGGCAAGCTGGCTTCTTAAGATAGACACAGCTGAAAGAAGTCCTAATGATGTAAGGACGGGAAGCACATTTTTTGGACTAGTTACACAAAGGGCATTGAGCAGATAGCTGTCACCACAGAATTCTTAAAGACACAGTAAAACCATGCTGAAATTCAACTATATACATTCTTTCCAAGATGTATTTTTCTAAGATTTTTTTATACAAGACTCTTCAGAAGGAAACTCATAGCACTCAATTATTTTTAAAGATATAGAAGAAAAAATATTATTTTCAAGAGCTATTCATTTTTAAAGAGTCAGTACAAAATATGTAAGTGATGCCTACAATCTGTATATACCTATAAATATTTTCACTCCATAATATTTAATGAAGAGCTTATAGTCCTCCCTATTCTCCACTAAAACATTCTAGCAATTCTGACTTGTTTTTTCCCTGATGAAGATAACAATCCTGCCATACAGAAAGTGTAACCTTTGAGAATGAAGAGCTCTTCACTAGAACTGCAGCAGCTGTAGACAGAAAGTGAAAGCAATGGCATGGCAGGCATTACATCTGAGCAGTACAACATGTTCTCTTCCCTTCAGTTTCATTCTGATAGCATCTGGATAACTGAAAAAGCACAAAGGTTATCCCAAAACCACAAGCTACTGTATGCCTGTGGAAAGTTACTAAAAAAATGTATTTCTATGGAACTGAAAAAAAAAAAGGTCTTAAAAAGCAATTCTTCTTTCCACATCACAAAATACCCAGTTAAAAGATTCGTCAGTATATGGAAATTTTATTAATGGCTCTGAGAAGCTAAGGTGGGATAAGAATCTTGGAGGTGCATTTGTGAGGTATGTCACAGCCTTTCCCCCAAGCTATGAAAAAACATCTGTTCCCTAGAGGACACGTGCAGAACATTTCATAGTATCTATTTCTCTTTTCTCTGCAAATACAGAACTGGCGATATTTTTTTTTACGTTATCTTGTACTTGTGCTTTGCTGATAATCTTTTAAACTACTCCCTTTGTTTGTTAACACTGCTGCAGTTCAGAAAAGCGTCAATCATCCTGTGTGACCAAAGAGATATGCTGAAATGAGACCATATGCTAATTTTAGGATTCGGAGAACTGGGTTCTGTATTTGTGCCTTGCCAAGACTGTTCCAGGATACAAGGAAACACGATCTTTTTTTAAAGAACAGTACTTGGAGCAAAATTCTGCCCTTTGGTCACAGACTGGACTCTGCCTTCATATGGGATTTTGCATATAGGGCCACTTTTCTCAGCTATTCTATTGTGAATGCCCCTTTCAAAGGTTTAACCGTATGTACTCCAAGCAAAGCCCTGCTTGGAAATCAAACTTGTCAGAGGGATAGAGCCTTCTGCCACATAAGAAAACCTGCTAGCCTCACCTGCTCAGAAATACTTTAGAAATGTGAGATTGACACTGAAACAAGGACAACACAAGTCCACTTTACTCAGTGGCTTCAACTTCAGACACCTGAAATCCCTCTGCCTGCAGCCTGCAGGGAGACAAGACCTATGCCTGGTGCATTTTCCATCTGCCAGGAGGCAGAGGAGAATCTTACCACTGATGCTGCAGAAGCAGAGTTAACATGCCTTCTTTCTGATAATCCCAAATTAAGCAAATATCCATACCTTTTTTTTGAACCAACAGCAAAATACATAATTAAAGAGTAGTTAATGAAGAAAAGTGGGCAATGTTGTTCTCAGAGGGGCAAAGGTTACAGGTTCAAAATAAAATCCTGAAGCTGTTGGTTTAGAAAACAGATACAAAGCAGGAAAACACAGAGAAACCTGTAAGAAACTTTCTCACATAGAAATCTGTAAGAAACTTTCTCGATTCATGGACAGTTAGAATGCCAAACCTACCCTCTCTGGTCTTTTAATTGCATATAATGTTGCCTCTTTTATTCCCTACCTTGATTCTGTCAGTGATGCCCTGTTGAACAGGTAGGGATGGGGGAAACATCCCTGGCAGATTTGCTTTTTACTAAGCACCTCTCGCCTTGCATTCCCTTAAAGTCCATGCCATGGCCGACTGCTCCACAGAACCAGCTCCTGTGTTGGCTGTAATGCTTGATCCACGCTGCAGCAATGGCAGTATTTTTCCAGCTCTTTCCTAACAATTTGGTGGCAGCAGCAAAGACATCATGAGCATGCTATATCCTTCCTATCCATCATCAAGAAAAATAATTCATTGCAGCCAGGAAAGGGGGTATCTTATTTGCCCAAGTGCCTGCAAGAAAGAAGAAACTCCATCAAGACAGGCCAGAAAGCCAAGAATTGGAGAGCAGGTGGGGTGGGAGGGCACAAGTCCTGGGCAGACTAGTATAAGGCATGGCCTGGCCATTAGGAAGAACCTGTACAGGCAACCAATGAACAATACTTCACCTGCTCCCCTAAATTCCTGAATCAAATGTGGCAGGGCTACAACAGGACCATGGCTGTCACGGGGAAAACTCTGTGGGGTGGTGAAAAACCTGGGAGACCAGGCTGCTGTATCACAGATTCAACAGCTACCCAACTTTCCAAGGCCCTGCAAAGCAGGGGCCAGGTTGTACCCACCTCAGTGCAAGGCAGATGGAGGGAGAGGGAAGCATTCACCATGCCTTCCCCTCATGCTGCTCTACCCAAGAAAGATACACAAGGTAGAAGGAAGAAAAGCCCTTGCATCCTCAAGGGACAGAGGGCAAAAAACAAGGAACCTGACTTGCCCTGAAGAAAACACAAACAAAATCCCAAACAAAACAAAGGCAGAAAATACCTCAACCGTATTGAAATCAGCATTACAGACTGCATGATAAACATGCCCAGGAAAACATACAATGGGAACTCATACTGTATATAGCATGTGTTTCATCAGCCCTATAGTATTTCTGTTCCACCCAAAGGGTGTTAACATGCCCTGGCTGGAATTCAGACATTACACATCAAAACAGACTCTTTCCTTTGGTTTCCTTGCAAAGCTTATCCTCCCTCAGCAGCAAAGACATGAGTTGTTATTTTGCAGTGATCTCAGACATCATTAAAGGTAGCCCTTGAATCTGGAGACTAGAAGTGCACTGAAGAAAACCCATCTTATTTTAATACAATAGACCCAAAAGGCTGGTTTTTTGATTCTGGACTTACGCATAATGGAACAACACTTCAACCTCTCAATACTCACAATGAAATTTCCCTTGCACTGGCTTGTATGTTGAACACTATCACAACACTTGAACAACATGATGTCTGTGACTGAGCCCATTCACTTCTCTGGCATGGCAGCGACTTACATCAGCTGGGAACTTGGCCCAGAGCCTCTAACAGATTGCTAAAGATCATCTCTGCAGTATCCTTGCCATGATGATCATCTGCATATCAGTGTCTGCAAGTCTGGTGACAATACAAAGTGATTGTTTTAGTTTAAGCTTTAAAAGAATATTTTGTTTTCTGGTGGTTTCCCAGGTCTTCCAGGGAGTGAATACGGGAGATGTCAGATTCTGGTGGCATTAGGATGTCAACAGGTCTATGCAAGTGATACTCAACAGCACACGACTACAGAAGACTCTTCCCATGCCACCTCCTTCGTGAGTCTCAAAAGCAGCCATTATAGTAATCAGTCCAATACCTGATTTGTTTCCTTCTTAAACTTTGTGTTACATCTAACGTCTGACCATGATTTGTCCCCAGTATCTGGGATATCTAACTATTTTTCTACCAAAAGGTGCCTAGAAGGGGGTGGTGACTTTTCAGTAGCAGAGCTGTATTTCATTCAGAGAAGTTTGGGAAGGGCTTGTTTACAACAAGAAATCTGTTGGCACGGTTGTCAAGGAGTAATTAATTATTTGCACTGGGGAGCAGTTATCTCCCAAAAAATCAATTTTATTCCTGAATTAAGAGTTCACACATGAATCTACTCTGAATACCCACACATAATAGTGCTGCTGCTTACTTGTGTCCGTCGGAAGCCATGGAAGCCAAACCCTGTGTGTTCTTTAAAGCTGCCAGGAAAACTCAGCATTTGACACCTGAATCATTAAGAATTTTCCAGCCTGGTGAAAACTACAAGGCTATTAAGGTTCAAACAATTACCGAGGATCGCTTCACTGATGCAACTCAACAGCACTGTTCTGCTGAACCACTGCGCTCTTATTAGATCCGTGACTAGGTTTACGGGAGACATCCCTAAAACTTTTAACAAGCACATTTCGTACATGGGTCCCTCTGAAAGCAGTGGAAAATCATGCATGCAAGTACCTGCAAGACTGGGCAGTCTTCACCTCCGTGTCCTGCCTAGCATTCCTCTGCCTAAGTACAGGGTGAATGCTCCATAGGGTAAGCACATTATAGGGTGCTATATATATTAGAAAAAGAGCAGTCGTAAACCAGAAGGGCTTCATCTCAGTGTTCCCACACTGATGGCTTGTGACACTCAGGCAAGATAGCAAAAAGACAATGACATTTTAGAGGCACTCAAAGAGGCAGAAAAAATTATTCCAGATAGCAAACAAAATGTGTTCAAGGAAGAGTTTTCACATTCACCAGCCATGACCTGCACCTGATGTAATCCACCTTGCTCTGATTGGGCTTGTTTCTCACAGCTACCTTTGTTTGTATAACATACTGTTCTGCAACTCACAGCAAAAAGTATTTGCACACTATGCTAAAGTGCGATTTAATATTTGCTTAAAGCTTTCATTTTATTGTCTGGGCAAGGGCAGTTTCTACCACTGAAGTTAATCGCTAACCCACACCTACACCTTTGCTACCCAAACCTCTAATCGCAAGCACAGCACCCAGATCTGAGAGCAAAAGACATAAATTACCTTGGCCTAACCTCACAGAGAGCAGCAAACCCAGCCCTTTCAGGAAAACAATTTCTCCTTTACTTCCAAGAGAAAGTATTAAAGAAAAGTACACACTATTTTGGATTTGTAAAATCACTCTCACGCTTACTTAGACACTTTCTTCACAGACAGATCAGAGCAGGCACAGACTTGGGGGCCAGGGTTCTCTGAATCCACATGGCAAGCTGGAAACATGTCTGTCACATGAATGTATTTATGGCTACAAAAATAGCACCATGAAAGAAGCAGATGTGTTGAGCACAAAAAATAAATTGAATTAGTTATTACAGAGATACTGCTTAACACTGGAGAATTTAAGAGAGAAATATCTTCCTCTTGTATGCACATTCAAAAGGCTTGCACTTGAAGAGTGGCAAGTATTAAGTGCTTGTATTTGTGGTTGTTGAAATGGTATGATCTAATTCTCCTTTTTCTAAAAATGTTACTCTTTCTTCTGCCACAGGACATACAGGATAAGAATAGGTAATAGGACTGGTTATAAAATGTGGTTTTAATTTAAAGTTTTTGTGTTGACCACAGACCAACACCAATTAGACAGCCTCCATTTGTGATCTGCAGCAGCTATTTCTATCTTGGAACTTTCCTAAAATACTACTGAGGTACAGTGAGACAGCTCATCTTCATTACTCATCTAGGCTGGATAAATATTATTAAATTAAACAAAGCTAGTCGTCTTCGGTTTCCCTCATCAATCTCAAATCTCCAGAATGGTTTTGGCATCCAAAGCATTTAGATTTTATATGCTTGAATGTAATGTGTTCAAATGTGTGAGAATTAGACCTCTGGAATTTAACTCTCTTTTATTTCACCCCAGTATACCTTCAGTAGAGCAGAGATTGTCCAAGTTTCTCATCAACACCCAAACTTTTTGTAGATACGGCCCAGGAACATGTCTCTACATATGAGAAGGATGTTCATGTGAGATAACATGGCCATGCAACGTTTGGCCATCTTTCAACTGATTAACTGGGTAGTTCTCAAGGTTGAAAAGGACTTTCAAGTTGTTGACTGATCTGTGGAAATGGAGTGAAACCATTCGCAGTCATTTCATGCCATCAGTAAAGCTGATACCAGATACGATCTTTTGGTTACTGTTGATCTGCCCCAGATCTAAGTGGATGATCCCAAAGGTGGTGTACAAAAAAAAAAAAAAAAGCCCACCACATATTTTATACCTGATCCAATAGCAACTCAAAGCTCAACATGAATAAAATTCACCCCTACCAGCTGAATGACTGACTCCCTTTTATCGCATGGGATGTCATCACCTCCATTGTACTTTCTCTACGTGTTTGCCACAGCATTTCAAAACGGTACTTCCATGACTGAAGAAGATGCCACTTCCCACACTGCAGGGCTGTTGACCAGACCTCTGGCTGCTAAAGGTGGTACCTGGAAAATCCAGGACCGCAGCTCCTATTCCCTGTTGTGTAGTTTGCTGCCATGCAGCAGTCAAATTTACCAAAAGATGAAATAAATAATAAAACTGAACTAATTTTTCAAATTGAGCTCTCATGCTTCTTTGCTCTATGTTTATTCTTTCATTTTTGCCCACTGGGAAATGAAAACCAGTGGAGTCAGTTTCACTTTTGTTTATATTTGGTTTCAATTTTGTCCTCAAGTTTTGCTTTCATCTTTTCTTGTAACACTGTTGGGATTTCAGATGCTGCAGGCAAGCCTTCAGCAATTTAAAAACATTAGTCTCTTATCCTGCCTGTTTTTCTGTTTTGGAATTATTTTTATTTAGATAAACTTTTTAAGATGCTATCACAATTTTGGACAATTTTGGAAAGTGTTTGGGGGTGGGGGTGTTTAGTTTTGATTTTACAAATTTATATGCCTAGTCCAATAAATTCAGTACTTCAGTATTTTCCACTTGATTCATATCTCAGTTGCATATCCATTTACATAATTCAACAAAACACCTTAAAAGAGCAGTCAGTGCACCAAATGCACAAAAGCCCACATCATGCACCAAATGCATGTTATATCCATATATATCCCCCCATGAAATGCACATAAGGCCCTAAATTTACTGTTACCTTAATTTATTAAACAAGGCATTATCTGTAACAGGGTTGTCTGGAAGGCTGTCAAGCTATGTTCAATATCAACAACAATATTACAGTACAGGAGGAACATCAAAGTACAGGCTTTGTCTTCTGTGCACTCATCAGGCCCTTCAAGTGACATATATCCCTACATTCATGTCAAAAAGCAGGACCACATTTCAGACTATTTAAAACCAAACGCATAAGCAATGCTTCCTTCTTTTGTGCTGTATCAATGTTAAGTATCTAAGTCTTTAAAAAGTAAAATAATTTTACAGCAGAAGGGAAATGGTTAGACAACATCCACTGTCATGTGCAGTTAAAAACAAAGGATAAACTTAAATACTTTTGCTTTTGTCACACCTTAACTCTATTCCTAACACCAGAGATATGCTGGGAGCTACAAACCAAGCCTGCAAAGGTTAGCTGAAAAACTATCAAACCGCAACCTGCTCTACTCTTTAACAGACAGGAATATGGAAATTATTACTTCCAAGTTTATCTTGAAAGCTATAGCAACCTATATAGCAACAACTGAATGTTAAAATACCTTAAGAGCTAAAATTTAGTTCTGCACCTGGGGTGAAAAAACTACATGCAGGCAGATTTGCTCCTGGATGCCTGTGTCCAAGCTGCAACAAGATAAAATGTTTGCCTTGTACTAAAGACTACTGTACATTTACTGCAATCTGCCCCCAATCAAACAAAAGGGTCAGAAGATTTCTAATATACACAAAGCTGGGTTTGAAGTATATTACATTAAGAAAGTAAATATTACTGTACTGGTTCCCATTTCTTTCTTTTCTCCCTAGGTCATTTAAAAAAACAGTAATTTTTCATCAGCTTCCAAGAAATTGAAAACATATCTAGCACTAACTAGAAGATCAAGTTTTAAAACCTTTTTACAGTTTATCAATAAAAAATGCATGCTGTACAGTATATTATTTATGCTATATACAGAACCTCTTCATTTTATATTCTTATATATATGTCAATATATATGTCTGCATATATATATTTATATACATATAGGCAAACATTAAACTCTAAACTGTTAACATGGTTTCCCTTCCACTAACTGCCAATTGTCAATTTCAGTTTTTCTTAGTGGCTATGGTAATCTATTTAAAACTTAACACAAGAGTTCAAACACAGTCAATACATGGAAGAACCTTCATACAGTTCCAACAAAACTTCGGGGGGAAGTGTGGGGGGGGTTGGGGAAGAAACGCAAACAACCCAAGGGGAAATTATTTAATTGCACAGAATCATTTTTTCCATAATGTTATTCATACATAAGGACAAGTCCTCTCATTCACTCTATCCAGAATCTCTTCAGTTTGCGTATTTGTGCGTATTTTGCTTTTGCACTTGAGATCTCAAAGGACAAACTAGAAAATATTTTGCACTAATCAGTTTGTAGCCGCATAAGCTACAATAAAACTTCTGTAAACACTGCCTTATGGTTTATGCCCTCAATATCACAATCATTACAGGCCTTTGAAGAACTGAGTTTCAAAAGAGCAATCTTTACAAACGAGTCATAGAGATAAGTACCACATGATTAGTTTTATGGCTTTACCAACAAATGGACCATGACTTTCAATACAAGATGCACAAAATACAAGTTAAGGTTCTAATATGCAAATGTCAGAAGAATTTTGCAGGGGTACCACTCCACTGCAATGTTAAATGCACACAGGATGTACTTAACCATACTGTAAGTGCTGTCAGATTAACAAGCGCAGGAGTAACAAGCACAGATTAAACAAGATCACCATAGATGTTTGGGGGTTTTTTTTCCTGGAAATTTCATAAGATCTTATACCACAAGATTCACATAGCAAATGGCAATAGGTGGTCCTGTTTTCTGTCTTATCTACAAACAGACCATAGCTTATGCTTCTCAGTGAAAGTCTCTATTAGAAGTTTTCAGCAATAATTCTTGATCAGCATCTGCAGTAATTCTTTGTGGGCAATCAGTGCCCAAAATTTGATACTGAACTGTTCTGACTTCTAAGTTGCATAGCAAGTTTCTCTCCCAGAGACTGCCTAATCACTCGTGAACCCAAATAAACCTCTGACATATACACACTGGCCATGAGCTGCACAATTTATGTATTGTGTAATCATCTGTTGTTTGGAGGTTACATCCCAACATTTTATTTGGGCCTCATTTATCTTACCTATTCACTATCGTCATGACACTAATGATTTTAAAGAATATCCCCATAACCCCTTCAGTCACTTCTTTTTCAACCTACTTACTATTTCACAAAAGCACCTTCATATCCATGATCATCTTTGACACCCTTCTCTGCAGCTCAGCAACTTTCACTAAATCCTGAATCAGGAGCAGGGAGCACCACAGACTTGTAATGGCATGATGGTATTTTCTATTTCTATTTTCACTCCTTCCTAGGAATTCCTAACCTGCCCTCTCCTTTCTTAGCTACATCTTGGCACAGAGCTAATTTTTTTATTGCATTATTGAGTAAAAAATCAGTTCACATTTCATCCTTATGAACAGAAAGTTAAGATTGCATTCCCTTCCACGTGCGCTACACTTACATTGGCCTGTATTGAACACCTGCCAACTTATATCTGGACTTCCAATTTGAGATTCTTCTGCAGGCTTTGTTGTTCAGCCTTTGGGATTTTAATGCTCTGAATGAATTAATACAACCAGCAAACTTGTTAAATCACCACCACCTGTCCCCCCTTCCAATCCTTAAATGGCAAATTTGGTGGGAGGGGGTCCTGGCAACCTCCTTTCACTGAGCAAAATGCCCATGACTGTACAACAAACTGATCCCAGCCTGAAACTGGCCCTGCTTTAATAAGGACTGTATCAACCAGACAACAGCTCAGCAATTCCTTTAGAGAATGTTAGAAGAGTCATGACGCACAACTCCTTGGCAACAGAAGTCCAGCCTAGCTGCCTAGTCTTCGTCAATGTATCACATTTATACCCATGTTCACTAGTCCCATTCACTAATCCCTGGCAAACAAATAAGCAAACAAAAATGCCCATCCTTGAGTTGTCAGTCACCCCAGAAACCCTGAAAAACAGACAGCTCATTTGTCACCTGCTATTCCGGGAGCACTAAGGCAGGCCTACGCAACGAGTTACACACAACAATCAATGTACTAGCAACTTCCTATTTTAAGTTTCTCCAAAACTCTTTAACAAGTATCACCTCCTGCCTTCTACTTCATCCTTCTCAATGGTTTATCTGATACCCTCTCTTACAGACACTTCACTTCAGGAAAAATTCTCCAACATGCTCATTCCTTAAAAAAACAAAAAGCCTCCTGCAAGGGAATTGCCTTAAAACTCTTCCTCGGGGAAGCAAGGCTCAAAGAATTTGTTTCACTCTTCTGCTATGACTTTATCCTCCTTGGGCACTCCTTCTACTCACAGATCACTTATCAGCAGGCTTCCTTGTTTTGATGTACTTCAAAGAGCATTTTCTAATTGTTTTCATGTCTTCAACAGCTTGTTCCATGACTTTTTGGCCTACCTTACCATGTTTAACCCAGATTTTACGCTTTTCTCCACCTTTCCCATCTGAAGACAAAACTTCAATGTTTGAAAGACATCTTTTTACTTTTATTGAGGTCCTTTACTTTGCTTGTCAGCAGGATCAGCTTTTTTGGTATTTCTGACCATAATGCCATGCAATTGCTCTAAGCTCTATTAGTGTCTTCAAAGAATTACAAGCCACCTGCAATTATTTTACACTTTTGGCTGCCTCTCACCATTTGATTAATTTCTTTCTTCGCTTTATGAAGACTTACTTTGGAAAATTAAACACTGCCACAACTCTTGGCTTTACTGCTCCTGAAGCAACACTGAGTTTAAGAACATTGGGATCACTGTCACTCCAAAGCTGGCTGGGATTTTGAATGCAAAATTCTGAACTTAATTCTTGCTGGCCAGTACCTTGTCCAGAGTTGCCAGCCACAGACTATCTGCACAAGGTACCTCTAGCAAGTATGCTTTTTTTGCACCTGAGCAAATTTCATGTTGGAACATGACATAATCTATGTGGGGGCAACTGAGACTTTCCATTAACAATTGTATTTCCTATTCTTGTAGCTTCTCTATGCTCCCCTAATATATGACAGTTGTTGCCTGCATCTTGGTTGGGCAGACAGTCATACAGCCCTAATCTCTACCTTTTACACAGACCAAGAACATCAATTCATGAGACCCTGTATTATTTCCCCAAACAGTTATATCCTCTTTAACAAAAACAATTCCACTTTATGCATGCGCAAGGTACTCTATCCTCTCTATGTCTGTCTCTACAATATCTGAACATTCACAATGTTCCTGATACTTTAAGTCTTGTATCATGTATACATTTTAATACCGTGGGGATGATGCTCCTCTTCAAAAGAGGATGTGTCATGACAAACTTTATATTCTTCACCCATCAGTTTTTCCCTAATGTTTATTTTTTAAACACATATTAATATACACAGTGTATATGTAAGTAAATGTTTTAATTTAAGGCATACATAGTCTGGCTGCAAATTTATTTACATAAAGCCCATTCTTCTAATGTAAAATCTTTCTGTTGCAAAAATATTTCCATTTCTTCTTGAATCTTAGCTTCCTTTTTTTTCCCCCATCATTTTCTCACTCTGTGTTAAGACTGTCTCTGACTCCACTTGGTCCCACATACCAAAGGCCTTCGCAGGGCCCTTTAACCCCTGCTCCTAACAGCCTGCATGTTATTTCTTATACATCTTGGCTACCCCTTTCCATGTAATGTGGCCTGCGATGAACAGCTCTTCTCTAGAGACTCATTTGACATCTTCTGAAACCTGACCCTTCTGTAGTCAGCAAGTAACCAGGTGGCAGGGCAAAGCTTTGTGTCAAATTTAATGGCTGATTGCCCCACATACATCTGCCGACCCGCTGGGACCCTGAGCTTCAGCAAGATAACATGGGGCTCAGCAGACTCACACCTTGCCATGCCTGTAGCTTGCTGAAGAACTGCAGTATGGCACATGACCATGGCAAAATGATACTATGCCAAAGGAGTCCACACTCACATCTTCCACCACCCTTTACCAGCGAACAGAAACTGCAGCACACAAGGGGCAGGTGAAGAATTTCCCCGGTGGGATGTTATTAAGATGGGCCAAAGAAGGACA
Source organism: Pachyramphus minor (assembly GCA_013397135.1). Taxonomy (NCBI): domain Eukaryota; kingdom Metazoa; phylum Chordata; class Aves; order Passeriformes; family Tyrannidae; genus Pachyramphus; species Pachyramphus minor. Next base: position 710,232 of record VYXB01007645.1, on the reverse strand, counting down.
CTGATGTCTCTGCAGGGGCTGGCGGCATGGAAAGACTGCGATTCAGATTGAAACCATCAGCCTCACAGATTCCGCTACTTTTATGTCACTGATTCTGCATTAAGGTGAATATAAATGCTGCTGCTCCACTCAACTCTATTTTGATGGTATTAACACAAGCATTCTGCAAAAGTTACTGTATGCAAACCCATTAAGACTTAAATAAAATAACTATAAACTTAAACATGCTGTATTTCATCTCCAGAAACTGAGGTTGTAGTTTACTACAACTACTCATACCTTCAAGAGACTGCTGTCTGCAAGGCATTAGCACGGCAAGCTGCGCTATAAATTATAACCGTACACTAACTGGAAAGGAAGTTCTGCATTCTGAAATTTCTTTATCGGAGCTCTGTACCTAAATAAGTAAGACAAAGTCACCGAATTTGCTGCTTAGGTGCCCACGCTAATCAACCCGGAATTAAAGACCTAAGTATCTCTGGGAACCTGGGCCGCGGGATCCAACTCTTCGAGTACTTGCAACTTTGACCCTAGACATAGGAAGACGCTTGGAATTTGGCCCTCGGCGCTGCGCACAAACAAAAGCCCGGCTCACAGATTCCCTCTGAGGGCAGACGTCCAGGCCTTGGCCACGCGCGGCCTGGTGCGGGGCAGGACAGCGCCCTGCAAACGCGCTGCCCGCGCCCGCAGCGGAGGCTGTTCCTGCAGGGAACAGAGCGGCCGCGCCACTTCCTCCTTCCGCCGCGGCCCGACCGCCCCCAGCCCTGCTCATCTTCTCCTGCCGCACTGCCGCCACCATCCCCCCGCAGGGGATGGGATGCCAGGATCCCCCGGCCCCGAGGGCCGCAACCCCTCGGGCCCAGGGCAACCCCCCCGCCCGTGGGGGGGCGGNCTCCCCACCGGAGCCACTGGCCGCCTCCTGCCCCGCAACAAGTGCAGGGACCCCCCGGCCTGGCCGGCGCCGCGCCCCGGACCTCCCGATCCAACGCCCCCGCCTTTGTCTCAGCGCCCCCGCTCCCTCGCCACCCGGGAAGCGCCGGGTACCCCCCGCCCGCTCCATCTCCGCCGCAGCCGCGTCT
>VYXB01007645.1:605455-708706 GCA_013397135.1 Pachyramphus minor | reverse complement strand
GGCCGGCCGCGCAGGCGGCGGGGGCAGGGCTGCGGCGGCGGGCGCGGAAGCGCTGCGCCCGTCACGGCCGCGCTGGGCACGGCACGGACCGACACGGGGCTCTGCCGCCGCCCCCGGGCAGCCAGGGTCGGGGGCACTGCTCGGAGACGCACAAGCCCCCCGCTCAAAGCAGGCTTTCCCGGAGATCGGGAAGGAATCCGTGTCGCGCAGCTCCACCAGCACCGGCTCTCTGCACTCTCTGCTGCGGTGGGAGCCGTGGTCTCGGACTGGTACACACGCGTGCTGGCGCCGTGTTTGCCTTTGGTCGGTTCCACAACGAGGACAGTTTCAGATCAGGTCCTTTGAACCCAGCGAGTCTCAAGCGCCTGGGTTACTTCAAGGGAGAGCTTTTGGATTCCAACATATTTTGTAAACTGCTGTTGGTCGTGGAGTCTATGTAGAGACCAAGGGTGTTCCGCAGAATTTTGATAATCCCGATTCAAACTACAGTATATAAAATTGATTGAGGAGAGGTTGCAATGTGCCATTCCTAGCCCTAATCATGAATGATGGAGACACAGAGGTGTATGCATGTTTCTCACATGCACACATGTCTATACATATGCTATATGCATGTACGTCCATATATTTGGGTAAGCCAGTGGTATAGATATGTCTGCAGCCATATGATGCACGGCCATCAGTGGTAGGAGGAATGCTGGGACACGAGGGCTTTGCAGGGAGCAGCACAGTGAGGTGGCTAAGGAGCTGTGTACTCTCCACCTGGACAGTAAATGGAGTGGGAGGTGTTGACCAGATGCTGTGAGCTGTGAGGACCCTCTCTGCTGGCAGCCCTGGACATGCAGAAGACCACTACGCTAGCGACGAGGTAGGGAGCCCACCTTTGTGGGTGACCAGTCCTCCTGTTTTGAAAAGGCTCTCCTTGCACTGACTAATCACAAAATAATTTAGGTTGAAACAGACCCATGGATGTCAGGAATCTACCACCCCGCAAAAAACATTGGCACCTAGAAGGCATGTGTGCACCAGGGAAGTAGAAAAGGGCAAGGAAGAGGGTTTGGAAGCAAAATGTAGGATGCTAGGTTGGACAGTAAATGTACCATGTCCTTCAAAACTTCTTGAGAAACATTTCCAGCAGTATGGAGAGGTCCACACTGATGTGGAGGGACACAGGTTCCCAGAATCACTGCACAGGAGAAGCAAGGAAGTGTCATATTCATATGGTAGATACTCACAGATAATTCCAGAAGAGAAGAGACCAGAGGAATTGATTTCCATGAAGCCACAGTGGAATGAGAAAGAGGAACACGAGATACCTGGCTTCAGATTGGCATGTTGACTGAAGAGATATGTGGGGAAAGGAGATAATCAGCAGTGTGGGTCAGGACACAGGAGGGTCAGACTAGGCTGCGGCTATAGAGAAGAGGGCTATGCACTCCATGCCAATAAAAGGAGCAAAACTCCAGCAACTAAAGACATATTTTTATAAACTTAAGGTCTAACTAGGAAAACAGTAGGGTGTTGATGCCTTCTGATCAGGATTGAGACAGTTACTATGCCAAGGTTAGGTGGACAGCAGTAAAGTGATTGAAAATGAGAAATTTCTAACCAACTTGTTCCCACTCAGAATTAAGATCTTGCAGTCATAATAACTCATGGAAGAATTGGTTCAGCACTCAAAAACTATCATGAAGCTGGTGGGACATGCCAGGATGGAATGCAAAGAACAAAATGGGAAGGGCTGCAATATGCCTCCCAATGACTACTCTGGCCCACATGTAACAGAAACAGCAAAGATCCAGAGAAGAGCAACAAACATAACAAAATATGGAGTGACCCTGATGTTAGAGTGATTCATGTGACCAGGAGTATTTAGGATAGAGAAGTGATAAACAACAGAAAACAGACCAGAGAGAATACACAATCCTGAGAGGAATAGGGGTGGATTATTTACTTTCTTTTCAAATATATGGGCTAGAGAGCATCAAGGGAAATTAGCAGGTGGCGTATTTAAAGCAAACTGAGGAAAGTGGATCTTCGTGCAGCAGGTAATTAAACAGTGGGACATCCTGCTTTGAGGTGCCAGTAGTTCACAGGGGATCCAAAAAAAGCACACATACATATTCACAGAAGGAAAAAAACCCATGGGGTCTATTAAATGTAAATACACCGACTCTGCCTAAAGCAGCTCCTAAAGCCACAAATTTCTAGGGTCTAGAAGCTCTTTGGTAGCCTTGAAAAATGCCTGCAATGGAAACGCTTGCGAATGGCTCATGGCAGGGCAGGTGTCCAGTGTTGATACAACACCTCCCTCCATGCAAAGAGAAGAGCATCTGGGGCTGGCTCTTTCAATGCTCAGTGACTGTTGTTTCTCATATGTCCTTCTAATTTGTTCACAGAATGAGCCAGCTGTGAAAAAGGCTGTACTTTATGCATCAGTAGATATTGTGTGGAAAAAATTCTTACCATAATTTAAATAATTTAATATCACTCTCAGAGGACTTCTTATTCACAAAGTGGCACTTCTGTGAATGATATTAATTGGTTTTGGTCAAAGAAAACACAGTTGGCTTCCCTGAAAAAAACTAGCCAAACCACTAAGCAGAATTTGCAGCTTACTCTTGCCATTTCTTCCTAACCTCCACCTGATCTGAGTAGAGCACGTTCAAGGGTCTTGATGGGATGCATTCTGTGCGTTAACAAAGGCATTTCCTTCCACATCTTCTAGTGTCACAATTTCAGACGGTATACCAGAAGTTAAACCTGTTGTGATTCTTTTTTTAGTGTTGAAAGGTAATGGGGGAATGGGCAGCTTTTTTTTCTAAACTTAAATTTCAGCGGTGACTCATTCCCTCCAAAAAGAGACTTTTACCTCTTATGACTTGACTGTTTCAGTAAGACCTGGCAGCTTTAAAATCAGAAAAATTAACCCAGAAGCATCATATATCCACAGCTTTTTCTCTGCAGAATTGCCAAAATTTGCAACTCACTCTTTAAACCACCTTCCTTAGGGATTCAGCTACTGGAATCAGTTGTTTGTATTAGCATCCTGCTTTCCCTTCACAAAAGAGTCACTATTCTGGCCTGGCCTTCATTTCTAAGGGAAAAAAAGCCCCTTGAAACTGGAAATCCCTTCAGTTCCATAAGGTAAATTAATAAGCCATTTATCTTAATTTTAAAGTTTAATAATATTTTTGAAAAGGTTAATATCATTTAAGACATTTTCTCTTTTTGCTGTTGTAGTTTCACCCTATCTTTATGTGGAGCTTTAAAACCCATCATTTTGGTTCTTAAAACCACTGTAACAGGCATTGGGACTATAGCCATTAGCCATAGCCATTTTTAAACATAATGCACAGTTAAATTTATTTCCAGTTTTAATTTGTCCTGTCAAAAACATTCTGATGCTGATGTAATCTCCTGCACTGACATTTTAGACACTAGATAGTAATGACACTTTTCTTATTAAAAATAAAAAAAAGCCCCTGAGATTTCTGATTATAGTTACAAATTTGAAGTAGTTGTATATTACTGTAATACAAATAATCATTACTATTATTCCATTCTACTAAGTATCATGGAAGAGTGTTTGCTAACCCTTTAACAACTTGTAATAATTGCTTCTCTGAAATAAGTTTTGTTTGTTGGAGGGTTTGTTGCTTTTTTTTTTCATTTACTCTGTGTTTATACTGTTGTAAATAAAAGCATTGTCTGGGCTTTGGTGTTTCTGCAGTGTTCTAGAAATATTTATGCTCATGTTACAATTCATAGAAACTAAAGCTTGTTGCCTTTTTGCTGCTTTTGTGCCCCAGTCTTGCCAAGGGAGGGGGAATGGGCAGAGCAGTGGACATCAGGAAGCATATGCAAGCTGTTGCAGGTGGAGCCCTGGAGATGCAGCTGGGTCTCTTCTTCCTCACCCAACCTCTGGAAGAAAAAAATTAACTCACTTAAATCCAAATTGGACAAATAGGCCCTTAAATACAAGGACATGAGCAATTCCTCTTGAGTTCAGAGGGAACTTTCCTGCATCTGAAGTTCCAAATGCCTGCAGGAGCATGCATGGGGAGAGCCTCCTACCTCTCCCTCTTTGCCTTCATTTTGCCCAGGTTTCTTAACTCAAACTTTTTATGATCTTTGCTGCGGGGTAGTGTGTAGCTTGCTCAGGCTGCTCCTATGGGATGTGGACTCCTGCCTCTTCCTGGTGGGGCTCAGCCATGTCATCTCAGGCATCAGAAGCATGGGCTGTGGGCCTCCTGGCCAGCTGAACAGGGCCTCATCAACAGTGGCAGTGCTGTGTGCCAGCAGCACAACCCCAATGTTATTCAGAGCCTTTCAGAGCAAATCCACCCATGGGATAATTCCTTTGTCGTTGGTTGGTCTGTGCCAGCAGGGACACCTACCCTTGAGACACCTTGGGGTCTCTAAATTAGTGAATACTACTCAGCTCTCATATTCCAACTGTGCTGTTCTTCTGATTGCTAAGAAATGAGGTGGTAGGAGGGTTGTTTTGTTTTTACTGGTAATAATTAAAGTAATAATTACATAAAACTGTTCCAGGATAGAAAAATCTATTTGCTCAGACTAGATCTCTGAACAGTAGCTTCTCTAGACTGCAAAATAAAACTTTTCCATCACAACTCAAAGCCTCTTACACTTTCAGGAAAGCCATGTCCTCATTAAGCTACTGCTTTACCCAGCCCTTAGTGAACTCAGTCAGAAAGAGATAGGAGATAAAATAATAACCCATGACAAACTTCGACTAAGGAATTTTTATACGTTCGTAGTTGTTTTGGTCTGGCAACAGCCAGGTGCTCAAAGAGGATGGGCAGGTGGGAAGAGCCTGTCTCCTGAGCCAAAGCATATATACAACAGAGAACACTACTGAGGGCTATAGCACCTATTCACATTACTTGTCATTGCTTTTATTTGGCTGCAGTACTTCAGCCCATACTTCTACCAGCTCAGCTGCTGTACACAATTTGTTTCCTTTAGTAGAAGAGAAGAAAGGGTACAAGGAATTAGCTTAACACCAGCATTGTGAGACAATTTTGGCTATTCATGTTTCCTGGCCCTCACAGCAAATTTTAGGGAGGAAAGAAGTCCTTTAAAAACATGTACAGCATCTTGACATTTCAGGACTGGAGTGGAGTTTGGCAGAGAAAACCTGAATGGGAGCCAGGGTGCTTCAGCAGATCATACCTGAAAGTGATCCTGCTTAGCCCTGCTTTAATAGAGTGTTCTGCTGAAGTGGAAGCTTTTATGGCAATTTTCCCAGTGAAACTGAGGTAGAATATAAAGATAAGTGATATGTCACCTATTGGCTTGACAAAGCAGAACAAATACTTTTTCTTCAGGATAATAATGAGAGATTAAGAGCTTTGCTTCATATCATATGTAAACACATGATTTGATTTATTAATTCAAAACTTGTTTATTGTTAAAGTCAAGTCAGTTCTCTTTGTTGAGGGGAAAGAGACTTTTCTCTATTCACCTTCCTGTTTGTAGTGCATTTTCACATATAAAGAAAACTTTCCAGGGATACTCATTGCAGAAGTGCTCACCAGGCACATTCCCCCATCAATCACTGTCTGAAGCATGGGCCAAGGCCCATGGCTTTGTGAAGAGGAAGGTCCCACTCCATGCTAGGAGTGTTTTCCTCCCCTCCAAAACTAAGGAAGACAGAGGAGCCCACACATGGGACTTTACCCAGGCTGCCCTGGGCATCCCCTGATAGATGTGCCCACGCGGATGAACCAGCACCCCACCTCGAAGCATGGCACCTCATGGTCCAAGCCAGTGCACTCCTGTGCTAGGCAATAGGAATTGTCTGACCCTGAAGTAGCCTCCAATGCTACATGTTTCGGGGGCTGTTTAAATATAGCTTGAGCCTTTCCTCTTTGGTGCATTTCCCAGCTCATACAGCAACACAGCCCAATGTGACCCCAAAAAGAAAAAAAAAAATAAATAGGGAGGCAATTATAAGCATTCAGTGTAAGGCTCTTCTCCCTGATATTAAGATGGTGGCTACAAGTTACAAATCCATTTCCAAGTCAGCATCGTCTTTAAAGCTTGACTCTTTCACCTTTCCTAATTGTGTTTAATTATTAATAGAACAGTAATTTTTGAATGAGTTCTGTCTGCTGACTGGCTTTATTGTATGTGACCTGGCGACACTGATCTCCAGGGAGCTTCGTCATAGCCTCTGCATATCCAACTGACCATCCGCTCAAAGCAAGAGCAGATACAGTGTCTTCTGAATGCACTGGACTAGCTGAAGCTGAGCTCCTCTGCTACAGGAGGAGGCTCCAGTACTAGCCTGTCAAGTCCAGCAAGTTAATTTTCTGAAAGGCAGCAGCTGACCCTGCTGAGCTGTTTCTGGAGCGCAGCTCTCCCATGACTCATCTCTCCTGCAGCCCATCTTGCTGCATTTCTCTTTTGACAAGTCATTTCTGCCACTATGGTCGTTGCCCTGGTCTCAGGTTTGCTAAGCCCATGTAACTGGGGAGAGACTCTTTCAGAGCCAAGTGGCTAATCACTGTCAGGAGCTGAACAAGAAAACCTTTCATTGCGTGGTAAAAGCTGACATCAATTTAAAGTCATCTATTCCCAGAATCTGCTGTTGTACTGCAATCTTGTTAGGATTACTGGGGTGTTATGTGGCAATTTTTTGAGGAAACTGCCTTGAGTTCCCCAAAGAACTGCTGTAAAGCAGCTGGAGAGATGCTGAGTTGATATGTGAGTGCAAGGCATCTCAAAACTCTCAAAACCCTGGACAGGGTTGCTTTATCACTTTAAAAGAAAGAGGCCTTGGGAAGGGAGAGAGGAGAAAAGCTGTTGGCTATTAATAGCGAACATGAGTAGGAGCTTTATTTTGAAGGGCTTCTTTAATTAGTGGCATGTAATGCAGAAGCAAGGCCTGTGATGCACTCTACCTGATGACTTCCCAAGCACAGATCAGACAGAGGCAGACAGATAAAAGACCATTGATGTGCAGGAGAGTTTTAAATAGGCGGAGCTAAAATGGCCAGGCTAAAAAATAACCAGGAGATCAATCAACCTTGATCTCCAGAGGGACTGTCTCTGAAGATGTACTAGTGGAGTCAGTGCCAACTTAGACTCAGGAAATTTAAGTTACTTTCCTAGTCTTACCTGCCTGCTGTGAGGTTTCCTCATTACTCTTATTTCTCTCAGGCTTTGTCTTTTATGTCCTTGTCGATGCTAAGTTCCCAGAGATAACAGAGATAACAGTCTCTTCTTACTCAGTGTTACAGTGCCTGGTACAAATGTGTCTCTCTTTCTCAGATCCCTGCTCTTGTACAGCACTACAAAAAATAATATTGCTCTGTACAGTGGTTCTCCAGTAGCACAATTTATTTGTACTCATGTTTTCAATATCTTAAATAAATCAACAACAACCAGAAGCAACTACTTAGGCAATTTAAAGCTAGAAGGCTTCCTTCCTTAGGTCTGTAAGACTTCAGCAGTACATTACAATAGTGGGACTGTTTTGAAAAACTACTCAGATGCTTGTCATTACTATTTGCCTATTTGCACCTTGCTTTCAATAATTTCATGTGGGGTGGCAAATCCTCCTTCTAATGAAAAAATTACTCCACACATATGCATGTTATGGTGCTTATAAGAAGTAACAAACCCCGCAGGAAAGTTTTAGTATGCAGATACCAAAAGCGGAGGCAAGGACAAACAGCTGCCAGGCTGAGGCAGAGCTCCTCCTTTCACAGTAAAGTAGCTCTATGGGAATGCTGACTCACCTGCTCCCTGTATAAATAGAGGTGAAGAAAAAGCAATTAAGTATAATTTCACTGCATTTCTTTTCCTCCCGCACTGCCATTTCACTTGTGAAGTGGATCTGGATGAAGAGTCAGGAGTTCCCTGTGTGGGAAAGTTTTGTAAAATTATACCTTGGGCTATATGTAAAAGTCTGATAAGCAGGTATTAATAGTTCCCAGTCAGCTTCAAAGAAAGGGTAACTTTTCATTGCTTGGCAAGCCAATACTTAATGTACATAAACCTTTGTAAATAGTTTGTGGAATAGTTGCAGAGAACATTTACACAAAAGCTGTTACCAGATCTGCTGCTGGTGGTTGCACAGGCTTCCCTGCTTTTTTTCTGACTGTACTGTGTATTTCAGGTTTTTATCACAGTATCTCCCCTCTCTTCCCAACTCAGGGAGGGGGGAGATGAATCTTGTTCCTTAAGAGGAACATTTCAGCTCATCTGCAAGTACTTACTTGTCTGCTAGTGCTGGTCCATGACCAACTGTTCAAAGCAGTGTGATTTTTAGCACTTGGCCCTCTCAGCACCAACATTTCACTTTGCCAATCAAGAAGTCATAGCCTGTCCAGTCAAACGGCTTCTCCTCCTTGGCCAGAGCCAAATACCAGTGCATTAAATGGTTTTATGTGCAAAAGGGAACAGACATGGCAGATAGCTCTGAGAAGAGCTTCATTACATGGCTTGTCATCCCATCTGATTACTCATTTCAAGTACTTCACCGTTGCTCTTCTGTCCCACGACATGACAGCACAGCTAAATGATAATCTCAACCAAAACCATATTTTCTCCTTAAGTCACAGGCTTTGGGTTCATAGAATTGATTGAATGGCTTGGGTTGGAAGGAACCTTAAAAATTATCTAGTTCCAACTCCCCCTGCTGCTGTGGACAGGAACACCTTTCACTAGACCAGGTCGCTCAGAGCCCCATCCAACCTGGCCTTAACACTTCCAGAGATGGGGCATCCACAACTTCTCTGGGCAACCTGATGCTTCACTACCCTCACAGTAAAGAATTTCTTCCTTCCATCTAATCTTAACCTACTCTGTTTCAGTTTGAAGGCATTCTTTCTTGTTCTGTCACTACATGTCCTTGTAAAAAGTTTCTCTCCATCTTTCTTGTAGACTCCCTTCAGGTACTGAAAGGCCTCAGTCAGGTTACCCCAACCCCAACTCTCTCAGCCTTTCCGTCCCTCTAATCATCCTGGTGGTCCTCCGCTAGACTTGCTCGAACTGGCTGATGTCCTTCCTGTCTTGGGGAGCCCAGAGATGGATGCACTACTCCAGGTGGGGTCACACCAGAGCAGAGTAGAGAGGCAGAATCACCTCTCCTGACCTGCTGGACACGCTTCTTTGATGCAATAGTTGCAGTAGTCCTGATGAGCTGAGGATATGACAAAGGCAAAAAGGACAAGTTGCTCAAAATGCCCCTTTCTCCCACTTTATTAGTGGTTCTGGTGAAAGACATGACTTCTATCTATAAGCTCAGTGATGAGAGGTTGCTCTTAATATCCTCATCTCCCACTGTACCAGAACTCATATGCTGTTGCTTGCACACTAAGCTGCTGTTTATTTTGCTAACTTGAAAGAAATGCCTAAAAGACAAAACTTGTGGGGTTTGGAGGGCTTGTTGGGTGTCCATCATCACAGGACTCCTTCTGTCCACCTGCCATTTCTGTTACTCCGTGTTTATGAATAACTGGGATTAGTGGATGCACAGCCAGCAGCCCACATGACCTGACATGGCTGTCTTGATTTTAACAGATCAAATCCAGCTAATGCCTGCTGGAAGTTAAATTTCTGAAATACAGCAAGCCCTGATACGCTGCATGGCAGTAAGAGGGGGCAAGCAGGTAAGACCTCTCCTCACTGCTCAACACTATGCCGCTGAGGCCGGCAGGGTCTGTGCCTTAAAACAATATTGAAAACCCTGGACTAAACTCTCTTAATTCTCTTTGATGTTTCCCCCCCGCCCGTGCCTCAGGATCTCACTTTATCTCATTAGATCTGAGTTTCAGTTTTGCCATTTCCCAACCAAATCCCTATGGGACTTCAGCAAGCTGAGTTGCAGAGTTTGGCTGTGGCTGTGCTGTCTCCCATATACGCCTCAGAGACGTGTAGCTAAAGCAGCCTGGAAATGGGCGGCACCTGCAATGCTGTTGACGTAGGCCTGCAATCAGTGTTTGGAGTGTTTTGCAACATTTTACAAGATGGCAAAAACAAACGATCCTCTGTTTTAGAAAGGACGCAAATGGTGAACTCCACTGCAGATATCTTATCTCTTGCGGTTATGGAGAGATCAGGACACAGGTGAAACAAGAATCCTGAGGCAGAGGAAGATTGCTCTGTATTTTGACACTTTTTCAGCTCTTATCTTTGGGTTCCAGAAGTTTGTGGTATTTTGCTCCAATCTTTTGCAGGGCCCTTGTGCAGAAATGTCTTGTTACTCAGTGCCACAACTGCATGTACATCCATGCTGGAATCTCATTTCCCACCTAAAGTGTGATACCACTGTGGTTTTATTCCCCTGCTACTCAGCTGCAGGTGTGACTACAAGGGACACAGCTTATTGCTTAAACCCAGACTAAGGCCAATGAGTGAACTGGCTCCCAACCAATCTCCCCAGTGCTTCGTACTTGTAACCTAAATGCTAGATAGCAGCAGATTCAGTGGGGTTACTATCAGTCCTGTGAAATGTAGCTTTGGTTTTCTTTTTAAGCTACCTCTGGCACTAAAATTAAGGAATCCTAGAAGGTTGTGATTTCTTTTCACTGCTTTCGCTCTGCTCAGCTGCACATACATTTCAACACTGTGTTAGTCTCTGGGGCTCTAGAGACCCCTGTGATGACCAGTGCAAGAACAAATCGACCAGTGCAAGAACAAATCACCCATTGCAGCTGCCACTGTCACCTTCTCCCCAGTGAAGAAATGTGCACAGGAGTCAATTGTCACAGCCACAGGCACCCAAAAAACCCCGAAGAGAGCTCACCCCTTTGTACATGTGGCATGAAAGGAACATAAACAGGAAGCATAAAGCCACAGGAAATTCAATAATTGAAGTTCCTCTGTTCATAGAAGCATTGTATTTTTTTTTTACTAGCTCTATTGCTATGTCTTATATCAGTAAAAAGCATTCACTTTCTCACTCTGCTCAGACCTTTGGTAGGAAAAATACTGAAGGTGTTATCCCTTTGGGTTATGGATTGCTTTATGTTCCATTCTACCTCCTACAGTGTTACAACCTGCTAATGCCAAGCTCTAAAAATTCACACCAGCTGTAGGCACGCAGCTCCAGCCAGAACTTGGGAAGATGGTGTCAATGGGAATATTGTATTTATTTAAATGGGTTTGTAGAGTTTGGCGTCTGTGGATGTTGCTGCTGTCACACTGTGCATGCACTCACGTGCTAGTCACAAGATATCCTTCAGTTGCCCTATATGTTTCAGTCACTAGGACAAGGCTGGTAACTACTATTTGGTTTTGAAGTAAGGGGGAGAAAGTAATGTGCTTTGTCGCATCCTTTGGAACACTCCTTTTAACCCTTCACAACACTTCTTTTGCTGCTTCTCTCAGCAAAACTCTCCCATCAATCATTTACACAGATGAGCAGTTTTTCTCCCAAATACTCCAACTTTCATCAGTGAACTCCTCCTCTTGTCCTGACTCACCTCTGCTCAGGAATTTCATCATCCACAGACACACACCCCATTCCATGCCCCGTGCTGCTGATCCACACTCTGCTCTAGCACAATTCTCCTGTCAAACTGAAAACCAGGTTGTACTCAGAGGCAGGACAGACAGAAACCTAAAGCTTCCAGGTCAGTCTGTCCTGAATAATCTCTGTCCCTGTCTGTCTGCTGCACTGTAGGTACTGCAGTCTGTCTGTACTGCACTGGTAGACAAGCAGCATGGGGAGACCTCAACACCTTTCCAAAAGTGGAAGCAGCCTGCGACTGATGCCGGCAGAGCTCACCTTACCTACGCACTAGCCTGCAGAGGATCCCGTGACCTGGCCTTTCCAGTGTACCCACACAGCTACAACTCTTGCTCAAGAGCTCCACATCTTGGCCACCGCCAATGCTTTGCTGGGGCCTCCTGCAGGTGGTTTTCCCACAGACAATTTCCTGGAGGTGTCTGTACTGGTGGTTTTCCCAGCCCACGGTTGGTCATCGCTCTGTTGCTCTTACATCTCTCTGCTGCTTCACTGTTCTCTTCCAAATACAGTTTTCTGACATAGCCTGCTTGTCTGCTTTCAAGGCTTTTCCTGGTTCCCCTTGCCCACCAAAGCCATCCTCGTCCTGCTGCCCAGCAAGTGCTCCTCTGCTTTCTTTCTAGCTGCCACCCGCATTTGGACTACGCTCTATAGTGGAATCATGCACACAGCTCCTGGCACCTCTCCAATTACTCTTTAAAATTTTTCTATAGTAACTTCAGAAAAATCCACGGCAGGTTGATACCACCTCTTTCTACACTGCTGAGTACCATCTCCTTGCCTCCTTTTCTGCCCCACTGGTCCTGCCTGCTGTTTCTTTCCCTGTCCTTTGCTCGTGAAGTCACAGAATAATAGAACCATCTAAGTTGGAAAAGACCTCTAAGATCATTGAGTCCAGTGCTTGAAAGATCACCATCTTGTCAACTAGACCATAGCACTAAGTGCCACATTCAGTCATTTCGTGAACAACTCTAAAATCTTTGAGGTTGTGAAGTTTGGGGCTTTCCAGGTGGCAGTAGCTTTCCTCTACTCTCCCAGGCAGCACAGGTCTGGCAGCAACTCCTGCCCAAACTCATGGCTGGTACAATCAGCTGTTCCTAAGAACAGTTTGTGCCCATCTCACGGTGCTGTTGCACCTCTCAGCTATAGCAAGTGCCTGGACCTCCTGGGTCAAACCCACATCTTGCACTTCTCCTTCCCCACCTCCTTTTCATTCTCCTTCTGCCAAGTTCCATCAGATGCTGCCATCTGAACACAAATTAGCACCAGTGGTTTACCTGGAGATTTTTACTTCTGCTCTTTAGGGCATTCCCTTGCTTTAGGGTTTTACTGATTTAGCCTTTTTTTATTGTAGGTCACTGTTGTCTTTTTGCCCTAAGGTAAGTCTGTCCCATGCCTGGACTGTGATCCCTTGCAATGACTGTCCCCCTTCCTCCTTAATTTTCTCTGCTCTCTGGTCTGTTCCCTCTTGTTCCTCATCCCCAGTTTTGTAAGCCAGCTGCTTCCTCTTTACCCCCCTTCCCTGGGACCATTTTTGAGTATTTTTTTAGCACTTCCCTTTTTCAGACTTGCTGTGCAGCGGTAGGTGACAGGGATACAGCATCCTGAGCACACACTGGAGTGACCCTCTGCTTCCAACTGCCTGCCACAGCACATTTTAACTTCATAACAACTGCACAAACTATTTATAATCAGCTCTCTGATTATATTCCTAAGGTCAACAACCAAGTTAAAAGACTCAGTATAGCTGATACACTGCTTCAAAACCTCCTGTCCCCCAGAGGTTTCCAGAGCTGGTGGCTGTTAGTTAAAGGCTGCAGCCAGAAGTGCCACCTTCTGACCCTGCTCAGGTCTCCTACCTCATTGCTGCCCCTCTTGCTTCCCCTGTGCTCCCCACTGCCTCCCACAGTGGTACCTTTGGGGAAAGCTGATCAGAAAGTGCCTGTGTTGACATGCCCCAGCTGGTCAAGCCTGCATGCCATATTCCCAGCAGGGTGTCCCCAGTTCACCCAATCTGTGTCTGGCCCTGAGGGGATATGGATCTTGCAGCACCCAGCTGATGAGCAGAGACACAGATGACAGTGCTCACCATGCTGCTGTCCCTCCCTTCTGCTCAGTGTTTCAGCAGGAGGTGGCTGTTGTTCTGCCACCATCACAGGGCCAGGTCACTTTGGGCAGCTAAACAACCTGTCAGTTTTGAACTGATTTCAGCATGACCCAAATCCCCACTCTTTTCTTGTGACTTGCTTAGAAAAGTAAGCCAGCACCATCCTTTGGACTTGCCTACAGAAACCTGAGCCCTGAAGGCCACCGAGCCTTGCACAGTGCTGGCCCTTAGAGGTGGTCTACAAGGAAGCCCAACCAGAGCAGGGTGCCAGATAGGGAGGTTTATACATCACATGCAGCCCCCGAAAGTACAGCAGGCATAAAATATGGGGACTAGTGAAAGGGGTGGAAGAATCTGGTTTTCCTTTTGCCTCTGAATATGGGTTGGTCATCCTGGAGAAAGGAAGGCTCTGGGATGACCTTACTGTGGCCTTTTAGTACTTGAAAGGGGCCTACAGAAATGGTGGAGAGGAATTTTTTACAAGAGCATGTAGTGATAGGACAAAGTTTTTCAAACTGAAAGAGAGTAGGTTTAGATTAGATATTAGGAATAAATTCTCTACTACCCAGAGACGTTGTGGATGTACCATCCCTGGACCTGTTCAAGGCCAGGTTGGGGATTTGGGCAACCTGGTCTAGCAAAGGTGTCCCTGTTCACGACAGGAAGGTTGGAACTAGGTGGTCTTTAAGGTCCCTTCCAACACAAAACATTCTATGACTGTGTTTTCATTCAGTAGCATTTCCGGAAACAGAAACTACTAAGCATAAGGCAGAGGTGGTACCAGCTCTTGGCATGCTGCTGGAGACTAGGTAAAGCTGGATCCTTCTGATGTTTCTCCCATCTTCCATAGATCTCATGAGACAATTTTAACGTAATAGTGCATGCATTCTTATATCTATCTATATCTGTATATATATGCCCCATCCTGGATAAGAAAAGGTTAACCAAGAATTACGGACTCTTATGTGAACCTATATCTCCTTTAAATGCCAAGCCTGAAGGGCAGAGAGACCATAGCCCACTTGGGATTATATATTGGCTTCTTGAGATCTTAATAACAGGCAGGCTGAATGGAGAAAGCTACACCCATGGTGTCACCAGTCTTACCAGCAATCTGGGCAGCAGGACCGGATGTCAGGTGGGGGAGCCACAGTCCTCTGAGCATGTGTCCAGGCTCAGGCCTTCCTGCAGCAGCAGTGTCACCCTCAACACCTGAAGGTCAACCCTCACCCAGAAAGTTCATAGCCTCAGCTGAGGCAAGGTGGGAGAGCTGAGCATGGGGAACCAGCTGAGGAGGAGGAGGCAAAGAAGGGTGAAGGGGCTCTGCAGGAGAACCACTCTATGCTGAGAAGGTTACTTCTGCCTTTAGCCAGTCTTTCTGCATTGCATCATGCAGGAGAGGTATGGGCTGTGCATTTGAGGAAGTGGATTTTAGCTGAATGGGATAAAAGGGAAACACAAAATGTTCTGGGTTCAGTACCAGAAGTAGACAGAAAGAGAAAGAGGAAATGCTTGTGTCTGTTAAGAAGGATCTTACGAATATAAATCAGCCTGTCAGTGTTTACTATTAATCATGTTTTTGTGCAGATGAGTGTAAATTGCACAGTGATGGTTGTCTCCACTCCTTTTTTTTAAAGGTCTTGTGGTTAAATAAATAGAACCCTTATTTTCTTCATGGTCATGGAGTACTGTGGTAGTACTCTTCATCCACAGGTAAATTTTTGTACATCAGATGCTCTCAAGCCACTCAGATACTAAAGCTTTAGGCATATGCAGGAAAACCTGTTACCTGGTCATTTTTCGAAGCTAGTGAGATGGTTTTGCATGGCCCCTTTTTTTATACAATTTGAAGCCAGGAGGACTTACAAATCATGATCTTCTACATACCCCATCCTATGGAATTTCAGTGAGTGAGTCCCTGTGAAGCTCACCATGCTCAACTAGACAGAAATACTCTGCTCTTGTGCACAGCAGGCAGTGGCAGAACAGTATCATTAGTCCCCTGACACTGGGGGCAGCAGTGAGCTATTGAATCCAACGCCAAATCTTGCCTGCCAACACTAAACAAAAACACTTTTGGAAAATGACTGCTCTGCATCTTGTTTTCTTTTGGGTCACTTCAATTATGTGATTGTCTTCATGACACAACATCTTGGTCTCTAGGAAGAAAAGAACATTGCTTCATTTGTTCGGAAAAGTCAGGTCTTAATTTTTTTGGTTTGTGATTATCCAGGAAAGTCCAAACTTCAAAATTTGATTTTAAGACATAAAATGTAGGAGCTTACCAGGCAAGTTCTTCTATTTCCAATAATTGACTGTCATGAGGCAGGCAAAGCAAGCTATTACACCACTCTTCTGCTAAAGACCATCACCACAGGTATGACAAAAGCCTGTTTTAGGAGATGCTGTACATTTTTTTCTATTAAACATTACAGAAATATCAGTGATATGACAGGCATCTGCTTGGGGAGATGCTGCATAGTTGGATGTGTTCTCTGGGTAGGTTTATGACAGCAGAGACAAGCCTTTTTGCCTCAAAATCAGCTGATTCTGGTGTATTCTGATATGGAACAAGACAGGAAAATTTTTTTGGGAAACAGCATTGTGATGTTCTCATGTACGTTGGGATGCAAGTCCCAGGATGTAATAAACATGCAAGCTGACAGACAGCAAGCAACCACTGAGAGCTGAGAAAGGTTTGCTTCATTCAGGAGGTTTTGGTCTTCAATGACTCTATCATGTGAGTTTTGGAGATTATTGTGCTGTCTGCAGTGACACCCTGTGGTGATGAAGCAGTGGTTTATCTCTGACCCCTGTTCCCTGAGAAAGCCAGAGTTCTGCTGTGACTGTCCTGCTGCCTGCAGTCAAGAGCAGGGGGAAATATTTAGCTGAAAGGTAGTTTTTCCTGGTAATAAGATTCCTTATAGGATATGACATGACAAGTCCGTTGGTGTTACTGTTATAATTTAGCCATTATTATTCATATTGTTAATATTTCTAATCACTACTAGTGATTTCATATGCATACTACCTGGCTTCAGCACAAAATAAATAACTGAAATTATAGTTAAAAATATAGATGGCATGTGAATGTATCGTAAACCAGTTTAAAATTCAAGGAGAAACCATAGAGACTTACAAGAAGAATGTATCATGTATAAAGAGATCTAGTACTTATTGACAACTGTATCTTCATAGAAGCAAAGAATGGTTTGGATAGGAAGGGACCTTTATAGGTCATCTACTCCAACCTCCCTGCAACAAGCAGGGACAGCCTCCACCAGACCAGGTTGCTCAGACTCCTGACCAATCTGACTTCGAGTGTTTCCAAGGATGGGGCATCTACCACCTCTCTGGGCAACCACCCTTATCATAAAAAAACTTCTTCCTCAAATCTAGTTTGAATCGACCCTCTTTTATTTAAAGCCATTGCCCCTTGTCCTACTGCAACAGGTCCTGCTAAAAACTCTGTCCCCAGCTTTCTTATAGGCTCCCTTTAGGTACTGAAAGGTTGGTATAAGGTCACCCTGAAGCCTTCTCTTCTCCAACCTGAGCAATCCCAATTTAGAGTAAATGGCATGGGTTTTCTTCTGTTATGGAGCAGAGTGCCCAAAATGGGGATTCTTTTCTCAAAGATGGATTGTTTCCACAGGACTTACCAGCACTAGAGTCTGACTTGGGTCTTTCCTTTTTTTTTTTTTTTTTTTTACAAAATCCTATTTGAAATATGTACTTTCAGAGGTTGTTGTGGGAATAAGACAGACAGACTGCATTCAACATAAGGATTTACTTAGCCAGAAGGGAGTACTTGACCTGCTATAAACCAGGCAGCACAAACTGCCTCCCCAGTTTCAGCCCAGGTCTGTTTTCTTCATCCTTCCATTGTTTAGCATCAAATGCATTTAGTAACAAAAAAATAAAATTGGTTTTGAGGTTTTTTTCCAGTTTTACTAGAAACAGTAAAAATTGTTAGGCATAT
Organism: Pachyramphus minor; assembly: GCA_013397135.1. Lineage (NCBI taxonomy): Eukaryota > Metazoa > Chordata > Aves > Passeriformes > Tyrannidae > Pachyramphus > Pachyramphus minor. The sequence continues at coordinate 691,114 of VYXB01007645.1, read as the reverse complement.
GTCATCTTTGTTAATTTCATAATTGATTTTTGAAAAGTTCATTGTTCTGTTGGCTTTTCAAATCAGTAAAATAATAAGGTCAAGCTTTTTAAAAGCCTTCTGGACATGGTTTAACTGATGATCCAGTTACCCATGCAAATATATGTATCCGTAGGTGAAAACGGACCTTTGTGCTTTCCAGCTCAGTTTGGAAACTGCAGCCACACTTGGCCTGAAAGCCTCCCCCAGGGAAGTGATGTGTTCCCATCAGTGTAGTATATTCAAAACTGTGTAACACTTCCAGAGAAGTGTTTTCAACCAGCCTTTCACCACTGGTAACTTTGTTTGGCAAGGAGGTCTGACTAGAGCTCGTGAGCTCATGGTAATTGGGAAAATATAATCTAGTTGAAAGGCTGAATTTGGGTAAGAGGCAGAGGAATGGAAGATTGTAATAGAGTGTTTAAGAAAGACATGAGGAGAACAGGATAATGAGACAAGACATTATCACCTCACCCTCTGCCTTCTCCAGCAGGTTCCATCTCTACCTGCAAGTCCTACTGACTGGAACATTAGCCCTGAGCTAGAAACATATAGATGCCTTCTTGGCACCATGAAGGAATTTACTGACTTGGAGTAAAATGCAGCTCTTGTCCTGAAAGGACTTGATGAAAATACTAGCTCTTTCCCTAAGCCCTATATCTATGTCTTCCTAAACAACAGCTGTTAAGAGTGTAGAAATGTGGTAGAAAATAAACTCCCTTACTTTCCAACTCCTCCTCAGAGATCAGAAGGGCTGGGTGTGGCTAGGTTTAATTTCTGACTATAACCAATTTGGCACTGTCAGTGTGGTTGTGTTTAGTAAGATCCCAAATGCATGTTACACTGTAAGTCTGGTCTCATTTGCAACCACAGAGTCACAAATAGTGCAGTTTTGTGGAGCAACAGGTCATAGATTCTTGTTAGATTGCCAGTGATCAAACCACTAGGCCTACAAAATCTAAGTGTGTAGTGCTAGGTACAAGTGTTCCCAGGTATGCTACAGCACAGGTGGAGGTACAAATCTTACTGAAGAGACACCCCGGCTTTTTAGGGAGGAGAGAGAAGCAAGCCCATTGACTAGTCTGCATGATGGTCATATTCTCATCCTCTGCCATGGAGGACTTCAAATGCCAATTTATACTTCGGGGAGAAGTGTTATTGCCATCATAAATGGTGGGGTGGAGCAGCTACTTTGTATATAAAAGAGGAACAGTTAAAAAGAGAGACTACAAAGCCTGTGTGTCTTGCTCAGGAGGAACTTCCTCTTCCACCTGACCAATTGCAGAGATAAAGGTTAATCTGGCTTCTACTTGGTAACCCATCACCCCCATTACCAGGCCATCGTGCCCACTGTAATCCCTCCACCACATATCTAATGGCATATCTCATGGAAATCCCTTTACCACATATCTCATGGCTCTAGGCCTCATTCCTACAACTGGTGACTCATGGTAGCTTAGTTTGGATTTTGTTTTGCGCTACGTTAAAGATGATTGGAAAAGCTGTACAGTAACATTCCTTTAAAGGACCAAGAAGAATCAAGACCAGAACCTATTAAATCTAAGGGAGGAGCAAACTCTGTGACAGGACTTTTTCACAGCAAAATAACTAAGAACTCAAGGAACATCCCTATCCCCCATTACTTCGAAGCAGATTAACAAAAGTCCTGCCAGTCATTTACAAAATATAACTGTGCAGATATTGTAATTCACAACCTACATGAAGAAGAGGCCTTTTTAATTTTTCAGCAGAAGCATGAACAATAAATCTACATCGAACTGAGTTAAAATAGACCAATCCCCTCTCACAAAACATTTCTACAAGAGTGAAAAGATTCCTCCTATCCAGCATGCAGTCATCAGGGACTCATCTACGATGTTTAAATTTGCCTCCTCTGCATCAGCCAGGTCTCAATCACTACTCTACTCTTATTACCTGGCTATATGTCATAGAATGCTTTAAAGGGGCTTCTTTTCAACCTCAGGTGGTAAGGAGAGAAAACGGACAGGAAAAAGGAGGAAAAGGGACATAAAATTAATTTGCAAAAGCTAGCAGATCCTAAATAAATAACACACATAGAAAAGCCTGATACAATTTAGGAAACAGTATTTAATTTAAAAAAGAGTACCAAATGCCTCTGGAAGTGAAAATCAATTTGCTAACATTGTTTATGCTACACAATTTGAAGAGTTTCAAGTCTTGTTTTGCAAGCACCCTATAGTCATTTAGTATTCTGACTTCCTCAGATCTTAAAGAGACTGCTACGAGCTGAAACATTAGCAGAAATGTTCTACAACTTTGTAGAAGTCTCTTTCACAAAAATCAGAGTCAAGAAATTTCTGTTTGTTAACATATTTTAGCTAAAGTTTTGTAAATAACTCAAATTGATATTAAAGAAGTTCAATTTCTCCAGTGACACAAATCTAGGCTTTCACACAGATTACATGTGGTAAACATGTAGCACAGAGCAAATCCACTCTTATTTAAGGCCAGAATGAGGAAAACAGAGTGTTCAGAATGCAGACTTCCTTTTGCATTGGCACAGTCCCAGATATGCCCCAACAGCTTCACCCTTTAGGGAGCTGCAGAAAATGAAATTTTGGAAGACTGGTCCCTTAGGCACTCAGCTTCAAAGTCAGAATACAAAATTTATTTTGAAACAGCTACTGTGTTGATGTTTCTTTATCTAATATTCCATACCCAAAGTTAAAAAATTATCAGGAAAAACTGACTGTATTCTAAACATGCTTCCTACTTGTATGTAAAAAAAATGAAATGGCTGTTTTCCACAGTTTATGCCCAAAATTATAAAAATAGTTTAGCTTAATTGATAACCTAACTTCAAGAACTTGAGTTAAGATGAAACGTGTGACAACACTATCATATAATCACAATTAATACACATATCACATTCTGAACCTTCTTTGTAAGATATGAAACCAAATTATTTACAAGAAATGTTTTTCTCTACCCCTTCAGCAAAGTGAAATGTAGCACCAAATCGTTCTGATAAACAATGCAATCTTTCTTCAGTCTCCCCTTCCTAATCTTTTGTGGTACTCAGAGCACTACTTTGAAATCTGCCTGTGCTTCAACTACTCAAGTTGAAGTTTGCTTTTCTAACATAACCATACTACACTTTACTTCTAATAACGGACATATCTAACTTTGAGATAGTTCATTGTGCCACACACAGTAGTAAACAGTTATTCAGATTTAAAAGTGGTATTTTGTACTAACACTGCATATAAATTGCAGATAAAAACATGAACTGAAAAATTCTTTTAGGAAGGGAAATAAAATTCTTTGGTGAGCATAGAGACAATACATGGAATCTGTTTCTTTGCATTAAAATCTTGCCGAGTTGAGCAGGACTCATACTCTGCCACTCTGCGATTTACACGAGTTAGAATCTGCATGAGTTCAAGTTTCCTTGCATGTTCCTTCAGCATTTTACACAGCGACTGAATAAACCAGGAGCCTTCAGCTGAATTCCTCCAGGAGTAATAACCTGTGGAAAAGAGCAATGTCAAAGTGATCAGATGTAGCAGCCTTTGGTATAAGACAGGTTAGCAATTACGGGAACGTGTTGTTTCCAATAGCAATGAATGTTGTAAAATAAAAACTCAAAACCACCAACAAACAAATTTTAGGTTATTCAAATTCCAACTCAAAAGATTTTTCTCATTGTCTCATGTTTTATAATCTAGGAAAACTTTAAGTAGGTAGACAATCAAAAGGCAGGACAACTATTTTCTGCTGCAACAATCTTAGCCATTGATCACGTACTACAACACAGACACAAAGGAGAGGTGACAGTACAGATGGAGCCAAGATGCAAAGTGGATTTCAGTGTATCCTAGTTAGAGCAGCCAGGATCAGTTCACCACTGTGTGGGTGTAACCCAAACTGTGTATTCTACACCCTCTGTGTCATTTCCCATGACCTGTTAACAATAGAGTATTTGCAGCAGCTGCCCAGAGCACACCTGACCCCTCAGGCTATAAGGCTATGGTTAAGAGGCCTTGAGATAGGAGCATGTTCCTGTCCTCACTCCAATGACTCAGGTGTGATAACTCCCCTCCAGGGAGTCAGTAGCACCTCCACACCCAGCCTGAGGGGTCATGTTTGCTAGTGTGCCATCAAGGATTCCAAAAATATCCCATGACTCACAATCACCAATTGTGGAACTCCCAGCCCTAGGGGAGGTACTCGGCATTCCTGCCCAACCCTGAGTGTATATCATCTTGCGGTCTTGGGACTCCTGGTACCACTTGTGGGACCCAGAGGAGGACCAGAAGCTCAACCGGACTGGGACCACCACTCTCAACTGGACTGCAACCATCGCTCGCCCCAATAGGTTTTTCCTTTCCCTTTACTTTTGGACTCAGGGAGACCATGTGGGGCTCAGCACAGGGGCCAATGAACACCATTCTGTTCATGCCCCAGGGTACTGGGTTACACATCTGGGTTTTGTGGGTTAAAACCAATTGTTTGTCTGTAAAATTATATTTATTGTAATTTTTTTATTACATTGTAATTCTGACATAATCTTTTTTGAGTTGAGTTCACTCCTCCTGCCAGTTTACATTTAAACCAGCACACAGTGTCTCTGTCTTCAGGACCGCGTGCATGAATTAAAGACAAACCTACTTCAGCTAACTGGTAACATAAAGGGCATACCAAGAGCTCTGCCCCTACTAATTTTACTGAAGGATGCAATGTAAATAGAGTTGACAAGCAAATAATATACTGCTGTTTATCATCCACTCCTGGGTATCTGTATTTTGTTTTCTCAGAATAATTCCTTTTCCTCCTGCTGTAAAATTATTTGTACAACCCTGATTAACTCAATTTCCAGCAGATGAACATTTGAGGATTTGCTAGGGAGAAAGATGTATATTTGGGGTTTTGTGGGGCTTTGTAGGAACTGAGAATAGCAACTACCTCAAAACCAAATCAAATCAGTGTAGAAAGAGTGACAGAGAAGAAAATTCATATTTCCATAAAAGAGTGTATTGGGACTGTCTGAGATGGAGTTCATTTCCCCACAGCAGCCCTCACAGTGCTGTGCTTTCCATTGGTAGCTAGAAACACAACATAGTTTTGGCTACTGCTGAAAAGCACTGTCAGAGCATCAGCACTTCTCTCCAACATTCCCCCCGCCCCGTCATTAAGCTTGGGGTGGACAAAATCTTGAGAAAGGACGCAACCAGTACAGCTGACCCAAACTGACCAATGGGATATTCCATACTAGTGATGTCACCCACTGACTGGACAGAATTGCAAATTGTAATTTTTAGCACCAATAGAGGCTCACATATAGACACAGTCTCCCACCTGGAGCTGTAGAATATGCATACAGGAAGTCTGCTTCCACAGGTATTTTTTGACACATTGTTTCCTCTGATCCACTGTCTGTCTCAATACCGGAATCTAATTCAGTCCCTCTACAAGCCTGTTTGATGGAAAGAAGAATGGAAAATAAAATTAAAAATAAAGACAATAAAGGCAGGCATCACGATCAGAATATTGATTTTTTTCATGTTTTCAAGATGACAATATTCCAATCAAAAAACTGCAAAAATAAAAAGAACTTATGTGTCGCATTTCCATTAGACCGACTCAGAAGAAAAGTAGCTAGCATTTATTTACATCAACTACACAGTCTGGATAGGATACTCAGTCAAAATTATATTCAGAAACTCTTTAAAATATTGGCTAAGTTTTTACTTAATCCATAGAATCAAGATAATGCAATCTTATCTATTACAAATACTGCCTACCTAATAGGGCAGATTGTGCCACTTTTAGACCTGAAAAGAACCTTATTCCAAAAGTAATTCCACTTAAATCAATTTTAGAAAGAATTAACTTTTTTTGCACTAATAATTAGTGGGAAAGAGTGTTTTTTAAAGTATCTGACTGATTTGATGATCAGCTGTACATCACCTGAATGAAAAAGAGCTTGGGTTTTCCTGCTAAACTTCGGCACCTGTCACCTCTGAAAAGGCTTGTTAGTGCTTTCAGTTCAAGAGGGCCATCTGTACCATAGATTAGTCCTTCATCACCATGGCTTAGCAACACGCAAACAAAACTGCTTCGCTTGCTGTGATCTTCTTCAGAAACTTGAAAGAAAAAAGAGAATTACCTTAACTTCCTGCATTCCCTAAAAATTTTGAACACTTGGTGCTTCCTGTGTGACAGAAGTCTTTAAGAACTAATTCCCATGTTTAGACACGTCTACCAGTTTTCACTTATGAACAAAATAAGTCTGCCTACTATACTTATGGAGGTTGGACAGAGAAAACTCCAAATTAAAGGCCAACCCTACCCATTCTAGGACATGGTCACAGAACTAGGCCAGGAATACCACGAGAAAACAGAGAGAATATTTCAAAGACAAACCTCACTCATTCAGTAATGGTCAGTCTTGTGATCTGGGATTGGACTGATGGAAAGTTCTGAGTTTTGGGAAAGGATAGAGAAGTCCTACCTCTCTCTCCTTCTGATTGGAGATGCTTCAGCTACTTGGATTACATGGGAACTGAACGTACCATGGAAGTTGCTGCTGCTGCAGGACCTAGGTACTAGCAGTACCCCTCTCCTCTCACTTTTGATATGCAGAGAGGTCTAGAAAGATTTTTCAAGCCTTTTTAAGTAAAAACATTAAGAGATTTAAGCTTGATATAAAGTGTCTGTAGATTTATATTTTTTTCCCTCCATCTTGTGGTAGACAAAGAGCATAAAATAGATATTCTCCAGTGTCTTTTGTTGCCTGACATTGTGGGAATTGTACTTGAGGGCCAAGATGATTCTTTCAAATTTATTAAGAGATATAAATGTGGTTTAAAAGAAAGGATCCAAAAGAAACTCAGGTGGTAAGAAGATGAAAGAGTTTGTACATGAAAAATGTAACAATCTGTAAACCTGAAGTCTTACTGTTTACTGCTTACCAAAACACTGAATTTCCATTCTGGAAAAAACGGACTATTTATATTTTTCTCAAGTGATGCACACTCAGGCATTTCTACAATCTATGGACAAGCGCTGCATTCAGAAGAGTCACACTTTCAGCTACTGTCAATAGACTGGTTGCAACTATATTAATAATCATGCCCGGGAACATTCTCTGGCATGAACGTTAACCAGCACCAAAGAACCTACATCTATGTTAACAAACACTTACATTAAAAAAAAAAAAAAACCACCAAAAAACCAAGACCAGGATTGCTGCAAGCTGTTGGTAATAATCACTGGATCACTTTTACTGTTGAACTGTGAACTGAAATAGTCTGGGAAAGCACTAGTAGGCATGAGTCACAGTCACAGCAGAGACTCCTCCAACAGTTCACAGAATAGGCTGTGCTCCAGGGCTACCAATACCTCCAGGCACCATTTAATTTAAAGGTCTAGATGTAGCCAAGTCCAAACAAAGCAGGCCTAGCACAGTAATATAAAGATCTCACTTGGGAGAAGGGTGTTTTGTTCACAAGTTAAACAAAACTTGAGTTGTTTCTCTAGAAGAGTAATTCACTCCACACACCTGCAGTTCTGGTTCCTCAATCAGAACCCCTCTTGGGCCACAGCACTAAGTGAATAGCACAGATCCCCTCTACACAATCAAGCAGGTTTCTTTACAACTCACAGAGCTTCAGTGATCCCAGGGTCAGAATATAAATCAGTCTGCATTTAAGGTTCAGCCTTTTTTCCAGCCTTCTTTACAAGATGAGATAGGATACGGAGACAACAGTCATGGCACAAAAGATGCAGAGACAGCAAAGATGAATTAACATAGAAACTATGATGACCATGTCATCCGAGCAATAAACCACTGGAAGGTGTGAAATGTCATCTAAAAGAACCATGGAAAAAGAGATGTGAGGGCTAGAGATGTGTTTGGAAACAGTGGCTGATTTAATACACACACTGAACATATTATTACTTACCTTTTCTCAATAGTTTAAAAATGTCCTCACATGAAAGATCATTGTTGATCTTTATTTTATATCCCAACTTCATAAAAACCTCTCTGACACTTGCAGCATCCGCATCTGTACCCGAACGGGGTAGCATCCCTAGACATAAAAGAAATGTGTTATTTTTTTATATGATACAGATGACACTGTCTGATTGAGCCAAATTCTTTTCTCATTTATACAGTATCTGTCTGAAATATTCTATTATTCCAGATCCACTCTAACAGAAAAAACGTTGTACTGTTACACACGCACACCATCTCCCACTCTCTGTACCTGTATTGTAGATTTATCTACATCTTATTTTTATATCTAACTACCTATGTAAGGACATAAAAATAATTTTATTTGCAAAACAGAATTCATGACTTAAAGGTAAAAATACAAGACAGACTTGTACTGCCTATCAATTTTTCTCCTTGTTACTGCTATACCCTAATGTGCTTCCTCTCAGCACAGTTGGAAGAATGCACCAAAATGAATTGCACCCATTCAAACAACCTAATTTTAAAGTGCAATCAAAACTGGTCTGCATATTTAATTTTGAAGAATAACACATGGCACTAATCTATCTAAATTAAGGAAAAAAATTAAAACTTGAAAGTAGTACCAGTATGTCTGTGGAAGTTCTTATTGTTTATTATTATACATTCCCCCATTTCTGGATAATCCATTCTGTAACTGTAGTCTGGCAGAATTCCAGAGTCCATAGACTTGCTACCAGGTAGGTTCCTTCTGCATAGAAACCAGACAAAATTTAAGTGTTAATTCCTGATCTCTCTATTTTCAAAATAACAACGACAATAAGAATAAAAATAGGTTATTTTAGCAAACCCAAGGAAACGGGTAACATTTGCTACTCTTTCTCTAGAAGTTCCCTCAGCAAGTTTGCTGACAACACCAAGATGAGTAGGTGTGGTTGATACTCTAGAGGGAAGGGATGTCAACTAGGCTTGGGAGGTGGGCCTGTGCCAACCTCATGAACTTCAACAAAGCCAAGTGCAAGAGCCCGCACCTGGGTCGGGGCAATCCCAAACATGGATATAGGCTGAATTATGAGTGGATTGAGAGCAGCCCTGAGGAGAACTGTGAGGAACTAGTACATGAGAAACTGAATGAGTTTCTGAATGTGCACCTGCAATCCACAAAACAAATTGCACCATGGGCTGCATCAAAAGGAGAGCTGACAGCAGGTCGAGGGAGGTGATTCTGCCCCTCTGCTCTGCTCTGGCGAGAATCTACCTGGAGCACTGCATCCAGCTCTGGGGTCCCCAGCATAAGAAGGACATGGGCCTGTTGGAGTGAATCCAGAAGAATCCATGATGAAGATGACTGGGGGCTGGAGTACCTCTCCTAAGACAGGCTGAGAGAGGTAGGGTTGTTCAGCCTGGAGAGGAGAAGGCTCTGGGGAGACCTTTTAGTGGCCTTTCAGTACCTAAAGGGGGCCTACAGGAAAGGCAGGAGGGGCTTCTGACAAGGATGGGTAGTCACAAAAAAACGGGAATGGCTTTAAACTGAAAGAGAGTTGGTTTAGATTAGGTAATATGAAAAAATTCTTTACTGTGAGGGTGGTGAGGCACTGCAACAGGTGGCCCAGAGAAGTTGCACATGCCCTACCTCTGGAAGTATTCAAAGCCAAGCTGGATGGAGCTTTAAGCAACCTGGTCTACTGGAATGAGTCTCTGCTCATGCCAGAAGGTTGGAACTAGAGGATTTTTAAGGTCACTTCCAACTCAAACCAGCCTGATTCTAAGTTACATCTGTGAAATCAGTTGGTAGATTTAAGTGAAGACTGTACCTACCCAGAGGTTAAAATGAATGAAACTGCTTTGTACAGTTATGCTCCCAAATAAAACTTCTGCTTTAGTTAAAATGTGCACATACACAATGAATTTTAATAAAAAAGTGAAGTGTCATTTCTATTTGTAGTAACCTTCTGTGCAATTTGTAACCAGCTTAAAATTTAGAATCAAGGAAGAACTGTGTTTAAAATTTTAATGCCTCTGCACAGGAGAATATGAAAACTTAGTTTAAGGATGCCAGTTATTATATCAACAAGGAATCAGTTGGGGTTTTTTACTATCATCTTTTGAAAGCCATGTACCTGGAGCCAAGGTTAGCTCTGAGAATGCAAATCTGTTCTGAATTCTAACCCAAAGTCATATTACCATTGAATTTTCACAAGTAAACATTCAAACCCTAGAAAGATGTGGCAGATATGTGCTCCTTTTCTGCTTAAGCAACGTCCACCACTGGTAGTCTTGATGGCTGCCTCTGGATGAAGTTGGACTTTGGGGAGACAGATAACACAATAGCTAAGGGCCATGAGTCTTCCTCAACATCTAAGGGCTAGCTAAGCATGCACCATCCCAAAACATGGCTGGTATGCAAATATGACTGTAAGTCAATTATCTTACTCCACATACAGCATAAAGCCCAGGGCCCCCTGAGCTCTCCTACATGGCAGCGGGCTGCACACCACGAACTCCCCTTCAACAGGGACACCTCTCAAGACTACTCCTTGAGGCTGACAGATTCCTTGCTGCAATGGATTCTTGTTAAGTAATTGCTAACATGATAAACTTTAAAATTCTAGCTAAATGATTTAAAGGATTGGATGTGCACATATAATCCTTTAGACATAAACTGTTGACCAAGTCTGGGACTAAGCCTGGATCTAGTTGCACCCGGACTCCCCTCTGACACGAAGTTTAGAAGGCAAGGAGGTCCTTTCTGAACCTCATGACTCAACAGGAGAGTCTCTGTGACTGCATTGTCTGACCCTATCCTCTTTGCAGTGAACAATCAAGCGTACCTTGCCAGAGAATCTTGTCAGACCAGACATCTACTATCTAACTTTGTTAAATTGCTGTTTTGTATCAATAAACATACTGCTACTTCTCTCTTTCAAGTGAAGTCCATCACTCCATCCATGACAAAAGACCAAGACTCTATAGGCAGTTGTAATTCTGCCTAAATGATAAGAATCACCAACCATCCCACCTGCTCATAACTCTGCAACAGTTGTCAATTTTACTAAGTCCACAGAGGCTGAAGTTGGTATGAATTTACCTATTTGAGCACATGGGTAAGTGGTTACAAGATTGGGGGCCTATCATACTGTATTTTACAAATAAAAACCCTGTAATACTCTTAAACCTGATTTTCACTGAAATATTAAAAAGAATGACTTCAGAACCAAACTAATTTCCCAGAGAGATCGTAATCTGATGATAGTCCTAAAACCAGTGTAGCAACCAGCTGGCACCAGGAAGAACAGGCCTGCGTTTCCTCCCTTCCATGCCATAAGTTCTTCTTGCACTTCTGCTTCCACACACACAACCCCTACAGAAGGTTAGCTCAACCAGCTGAGCTGTCTGCCACAGGTTCAGGTCAGCTCTACAAGCAGTTCAAGGAAAGGGGTGAACATTTAGTCTAGGGTGAGACACAGATGTCTCTTTTCAAGAAGAGCTAATCACTTCATAATACTGTTAAGTCCAGTCTAACTCCACCCCAATTATTTTGCTTTTTAGTTCCTTGTACATGCATGCAGCCTGTTCTGTCAGACACTGTACATTTTCAAAGTCAGTACAACTCTAATAGTTGTTTACTCTTATTGCAATTTATCATAATTGTAACTTTTCTTCTTAGCATTATTTCTTCTATGGCTCTCGCCTTCTGCTACAGCACAAGATACTTCAAGACTTAAATTGAAGACTTAAACCAAAAGTACCTCACTTACCCTTTGAAACCTGGAATAGATTTTGCATCTGTCAGATCTCCCTCCAAACGTGGTCCATCTCCAATGTCTGCCATTATGGCTTTCAATTATCAGCTTGAAAATGTAAGAAAATGGAAATGTTATGACAGTTCACAGAATAACTTTAGCCTAGGAGCATTAGCAGACAAAAAAAATAGCATCTCTGAGTAACTCCTACGTATTTTATCTTTGAAATAAGAACATGAAATATTTTTCTAAATTATTGCATTCTAAAAGAACTCTGGGAAAAACAGTCGAACCAAATCATCAAAAAGGCCTACAAAAAGCAGGCTAGGAGACAAACAAATTAAAAACAATCTTTAAAATACTGCAATGTTCCTACATGCACGAGAATTTAAGAACCAAAAATCAAGCAGCATAAGTTACTGGATACGTGCAAAAGTTAACACAGAAGATTAGATTTTGGGTCCTAGAAATGAGTAATTTCTCTGCATTCTATTTGAAATGAAACATCACTGCATCCCATTCTAGTTGGTGTATGTGAAGGTAATTGCAATATAAATTACATAAAACCACAGTGTAACTTCAAATAGTTCACGAAATGAACCCTATGCTGTGGGCTGCTATTCACTTTTATCAGAACACAGGACAACAAATTATGATGGATGTCAAACTAGAAATCAATTTAAAAGCATTAAACCTCCCCCACAATTACATTATTCATGGAACACATTACCAAAAGTTACCTTAAGCTCAAGTTTTGTAAAACAATTAACTATCATAAATTTAAATCACCAGATAGGACAAAGTGATAAATGCTTAGAAGTGCTTAGACCTCAAGAAACAAACAAGGCAATAAAAGGCCAGAATTTAACAAAAACCTACTTAGCAGATATATTTATGGTAAATACACATGCATAAATAACCAGATGAAGTAGTAAGGTTTGCTGGTCAGATATAATGAAGATTCTTATTTAAGGCTTAAGTTCTTTGGTGGCAAACTATATTTGCCATCTTACACAATCATAGTATTATTATATTAAGTCTCAACTTCATATCTACAGAACATCAGAAACATCCATTTTCTGTAGCAACTATTACTGATGCATCAGAAACACTAATTTGGTTATGTATAACCTTCTTTCTTTCCTTGTTTCTTAGAAGACATTTACTTACATTTTTAGTGACTTCAAAAGACCTTCAGGGTTACTCTGAATACTGCTTTTTTGTATATTGGAGCACCAATGTAAATAAGAAATCTTCCTCACCAAATTATTCCAGATTAGAGAACTGTATTGTGTAATGCAGCAAACAGGAAACTTCCTGAAAACCACATGGCACAAGTATTAAATAAGCTCAGTATTTTAGAAATAAAATGTCTAAAATACATTCTAGGAATACATTTTAGAATTTTATTTTAAAGACAGTATCATGGGGCAGGAACTAAAGCAATAAAAACTTGATAAACTTGACTGTTTAGCACCATGATCTGGATTCATTTATCCTAACTTCAAAGTCTAATTCATTAAAAGTTTCCTATGAGGAAAAAAGAAAAGCAATTCCAAAGGGTACCTATGACGTGTGGCCTGACAGCGATCCAACCCTATGTCTTAATATTGTGCACTGCCAATGAAGTCTAGTTTACAGTGACAACTGGTGTGTCCACCCAGCTCTAACCGAAGAGTAGAGCTTCTGATCCCTGGGAGGCAGAAAGAATGGCTTCCATTGAGAAGAACACCAGTTCCCCTGCACCTGTACAGCCCAGCTTCCAGGAGTTTCTCTGCTTCTTTCAACACTCTCCCTACCACAATCATCCTTGGCTTTGGTTTCCAGCTTTCCTGACATCTCAGCCTGATACTTTTAAGCAAAATTTTGTTTGTAGGAAAACATCCAACCAGACTGACCCACAATTCTGATGCAACTCAATGCTGTTCCTTCTTCTGGAGAGCCACTGGGTCCAAAAACACAACCCAAACCCTTCACTGTGAATTGGATTAATAGGACACAGGGAAAAGGTTTACTTCCTTCCTCATTTGTTCTTTGTCTACCAACAGTAATAAACAACTACACCATATAAAAAAAGCACACATCATGTACTGACTCTATCACTGAAACTTGCCAGCAGGTGTACTGATAGCAGTGTAGCCATGTCAGTACAGAAATCAATTTCTGCTAAAACCCCAGGTGTTTATCCCAGCTGCGTGACACTGTGAAGATCTGCAGTGCCAGCACTGCAAGTACATGAAGCACAGGGTGTAAAGTAGTAAATGGGTGCCTACACCAGTTGTGGTCAGCTCCTCTCCATCATATGAACCAGCCTGGGCTACCAAGAACTACTTGGAAAAAGACTCACCCAAAGTATAGGGCAAACTAACAACTCTGGCCAAGACATCAGATCTTGCAATCATTAGGTGGGGTAAGTGGATCACTAGGCTGGATCACTTGAGTTCACATCAGGTATGCTCCAACCAAACTGCTGCATCCCTTTAGGGACTGGTATTAGTAAGCTGGTTTAGTAATGGTGAGACTAGCACTTGTGAACACCAGCAGACTTAGGTAAGCAAGCTGAAGACCTAACTGGCTGCAAGCACTGAGTGTTTCTACAACATAAATGTTAAAGCATGCTACAAACACTAAGAGAGATCTTCAATGTTTAAGTGACCTTAAATTATAACTAAAACTGCTGTAATTGATCCAATGCCAAAGAAACAATGAAATTGGAAAAAGCAGCTAGCAAAACCTACAATTACAACAAACTACAGTACTTTGTTTCTGAAAAATGTAAACCACATTTTGTAATACCATATCATAAAAACATTTTTCACTGAAGCCTCTGCAAGCCTAGCTTGCAGCCTAAAGTTTCAATTGCTTAATGAATTGTTAGAGCTCACTGCATCACAATCGGAACTTGTCTAAGAGACTTTACTTGTCTAAGAGAAGCTAGAGAGATTGTCTAGAAAGGTTGGTTATAACTGGTTAGGTATTGAAATTCGCATGCTTTATCTTCAGAATAGAGTCTGTAACTCACCGTTAATATCCATCAATTTCTGAGCACCTTAAGGCATCAAGTCATCTGCACTTGTTTAAAGAATAAGACATCCACAACGAGGTACCTCTTGTTGCTAGGCACTCATATGCATGTTTTAACCAGCAGCATGTTTTCTCCTCTAAAGCACTGGTCAGGGTAACAGCAGTGCTCTCTGGAGGATGATGCTGATTCTAACAGACTAAGAATTGCCTCATCTTGGTTTAGGTAATGCAGGGATGCCATGCTCTTTCAAGCAGAATACACATTTCCCTCTGAAGGATGATCTCATCCTATTAGGGAGGGTGGGGGTGGGGGAAGGGGTGAGGGGAGTAGGAATCATGACAGTACATTAAGATTTAAGGAAAAAGTGTTATTCTTCTCCTTGATATTATTTTCTCTTATGTAAGATGAACTTTCAACTGTAAGGAAATGTTAAAAACAAGTAGCTGAAAAGAGCAACAGCATTTTTGTAATCCAGCATAATATGATCTTTGGGGTTTAGGAAGTTCATTTTCCAATACTTCATCTTGAAAAAATACAGTTTTTAAAAAATCCTATGAGACAGAGACAATGAATATAAAAATGATGCTGCAATGATCTTTACAGGTACTAAGCAGTAAAGAACAAAGTGGTTCAAAAGGGTTCAAAGCTATGCTTAGCAAGCTAACAAAAAATGGCCAATGTCTCTCTCTATTGCAATAAGAGAAAAAATATTTTTTCTTTCTATAAATGCAGTTGTTACAATGCTTTTCTTTTGATAGAAAAATTATATATAAAACAATTTTTTACGCCCTTCCAGCCTGGATTTACTTATTCTTCCTGGACTTCACAAAAATAAATTCACATCATCATGTATCACCACTGACATATAAACCATCAGGTTTCTTTTTAAAGTGACATTTATTTGAAATGAGAACCAACAAGACAAATGATGCATGATGCAGTGATAAAAATAATACCACAGCTTTGCAGACAGGGAAGGAAACAAATAACTGAATTGCAAACCAGGAGAGACAAGACAACACATGTTCTGTAAATATCTGCTGCTACAAAGCAATGATTATAGCAGTATTAAAACACATGTCCAAATCAGACATCAGTATTGTAAAACATGTCCTTAAAGATTACAAAGGCGCAGTTTTCCACCTCACATGAATGCAAGAGAAAATGTCAACCATTCAAACAAGATATTTTTTGTACATAAACATATATCTGGCATATTAGGATAATGTAGATGCAGACATGCAAATTAAAATGTTTCCATTCTACAATATATAATGCTAAACAATAATTATCTGATTAATAACATAAGGAAAATATAGAAGCTGACTACATAAAAAATGGAAAAACATTTGAAATATACCATTATATTTTTCCATGTGACACTATCCCCCTACTAAATGCTGCTACCACTGATGGAAGCATGCCAATTCTGTGACAGCCCTTCCCATTACTTCTGGTCTGGATGTGGTAGTCAGAAAGCCCTGACACTGGGCCAGCACTCTGATCTTCCAAAAGCAAACAGACTTTTAGTTAGTCAGCATTAAGCTGCAAAATTAGCAAGAGCTGAACTTATTACGATTGTAGATAGGACCCTTGCTTATTAATTCACCAATACCAATTAACCACATCACCAATGCAATAAGCAACAGCCTTATCGGGCTCCTTAACATTAAGGCCACGATGTGTTAGTTTGAAACCTACCATCTGACAGGCAGATAATTGAAGGACAGAACTATGAGTCAGAGGATAAAAGACTAGATTAGAAAAGTTTAGTAACAGTGTCTGTGAGGGTCTCATACTAACTTCCTCCAGCGCTGGCAGGGCCGGTACACACGAGGTTTAAGCCGCTTTGTTTTCGTAGATCCAGATGCAGATTCTGACACTGTTTCCGGTTAGTTAATGGTCTACCGGGGGGGACACCAGAGAGCAGCTTAGAATTAAAGCGCTTTTTTCTCCCCTTTCCTTTCTCTTTTCTCCTATTTTTGTTTGTTTGTTTCAGCAGCTTCTCCACAAAAACAAGCTGAAAGGGAGCAAACTGTCTACCTTAAGCTTCTGGAACACATTTCCCTCTGAAGGAGCGCCCTCCCCCGGGCATGGCGAAGCGGCGGTGCCCGGGAGAGCACCGCGGCCCCTCTCCCGCCTCGCCCGCGCAGGGCGGGACGGACCCCCGCCCGCAGCACCGCCCGGCCCGCCGGACCCGCCGTGCCGGGAGCCTCGAGGGTCCCCGGGGGAGCGGCAAGGCGGCACTCTGAGCCAGGCCCGCACCCCGCGACTGCCCTCCTGCCCCCCGCAGCCGACCTCCGCTGGGGGAGATGCGGGCGGCCACGCGGAGCTGGAGAGCCACAGCCTGGTCTACCCCGTCCCCCGCCGCTTTGTTTGGCCCCGGCACCGCCGCGCCCACATCTCCGCCGCCGCCAGCACCCACCGCCTCTACCGCTGCCAGCACCCACCGCTTGTGCCGCCCGCCCGCTCTCGGCGCTGCGCTCCGATCTGCCTTCCCCCGAAGGCTGCACCCCGCTGAATACGTCTGGCTGCCGAGGGAGCCCCGCGGCCATAGGCCCGCCCGGCACTGCGCTGGCTCCTCCCCGCGCAGGGCGGGCAGCCCGCCCCAATGGCGGCAGCCGGCGGCGGGGGAGGTGAGTCGGTGCCGGCGGGGAGCGGCCTCGGGGGCTCGGGGAAGGCAGTGCCGCCGGGCGGGGCGGCTCTCGGAGCCGAGGGGAGGCGGTGCGAGGCCAGGCTGAGCTGAGGGGCCGCTGGGCCGGGCCCCAGGGGTGCGCTCCGGAACGCGGCGGGACGCTGATCCACCGCGCCCTGCGGGGTGTGAGCGCAGAGCCGGGAACTGCTGCACTCGCTGCTCCTCGGTCTGAGTGGTGTGACCCAGACCCGTTAGATTTGGTCTGTTGTGTCAGTTCCTCTGCCTGCTGAGAGAAATGTAGCATTCTGGTACATTTGCACCAGGTTAGTGCGGCCTCGTCTTGAATACTGTGTGCAGTTTTGGACACAACAATATAAGAAAGATATGAAGCTGTAAGAGAGTGTCCAAAGGAGGGCAACGAAGATGATGAAGGGCCTTGAGAGGAAGCCGTATCAGGAGCGGCTGAGGTCACTTGGTGTGTTCAGCCTCATCGCAGTCTACAACTTCCTCATGAGGGGAAGCTGAAGGGCAGGCACTGATCCCTTCTCTCGGACAACCAGTAAAAGACCTGAGGGAATGGCCTGAACTTGTGTCAGGGGAGGTTTAGGTTAGATATGAGGAAAAGATTTCTCACCCAGAGGGTGGTTGGTCACTGGACAGGCTTCCCAGGGAAGTGGTCACAGCACCAAGCCTGACAGAGTTCAAAAAGTGTTTAGATGATGCTCTCAGCCACGTGGTGTGATTCTCGTGTCTGGTCATGTGCAGGGCTAAGCGTTGGATGTGATGAATCTTGTGGGCCCTTTCCAACTGAGTATTCTGTGATTCTGACAGAATGGTGGTTTGTAAAGGAAGTAATCTATGGGGATGATTACCAAACAAGCGGCCACCTTCCAGACCTCAGCATACGAGATCCCCACAGCTGTGCTGGCCTGTACCCCACAGCAGGACCTGCCCCTTGGGCGAGGCTATTGCCCCCCCACACAGTGAGAGCCTCGAGCTCATAACACTGACAGACAGGGACAGTCTGAATGTCCCTGCCTGCCCATCAGCCTTGCACAACAGCTCTCTGAAGCTGAGGACTGGTTTTGGCTTCATCATCAACTTTCAGGTCAGTTTCATATTTGTACAGTGACCTTGGCTAGACTACGTCAGGGTAAGATAACGTTGGAAACTACGTATTCCAGCTTCTCACAACAGGTGCTAACCTACTTTTTGAGGTCTTATATTCCTGGTCTAATATACTGACTTTTGCACAATATTCCTCAAATCTTAATTTGAGGAACAAATTGCACACTGGAACAGATTGCCCAGGGAGGTTGTGGAGTCTCCCTCACTGGAGATATTCAAGAACTGTCTGGACGCAATCCTGTGCTTAAGTGGGGGTTTGGACCACATAATCCACTGTGGTCCTTTCCAACCTGACCCATTCTGTGATTCTGTGATTGTACAGGCCACTTCCTCTCTTAGGAGGGCAAGATGAAAATGTGATGCTCCTTGTTGCTGTTGGGGGAAGATGAGTTGTGTTTGTCAGCATGCCACAGCTCAGCTCAACATAAAGATAGCTAATTTTCACTAACATTAGGGGCATCGTTATTTATTATGTTCTTCTAAGGCTGGAATCAGTAGCTGGGAGAAAATCTTACAGATTTATTTGTGTCAAGAACCACAAATTCTGCCATAGAGCTATG
This sequence comes from Pachyramphus minor, assembly GCA_013397135.1. Taxonomy (NCBI): domain Eukaryota; kingdom Metazoa; phylum Chordata; class Aves; order Passeriformes; family Tyrannidae; genus Pachyramphus; species Pachyramphus minor. The sequence continues at coordinate 672,042 of VYXB01007645.1, read as the reverse complement.
TTGCATGATACACACCGGCCAGGAAACAACTGTAATCACATTATTTTGAGTAGCAATTGATTTGCATGTCTCAGCTTCAGTTCTCAGCAGGTGTGGATAGTGTGTTTTATCATAATCATTACAGATTTTTGAGCTTTTTTTTAAAACATTTTTAAAATCATTTCAGAAATCCCCCATGCTACAGGGGAAAGACAAACATAGATGCATGATTTCATGATATGTGTCCCTACATTTTAGTAAAAAAAACCAAATAACAACCACTAAACCAAAAAAATCTCGAACTAGCCGTATAACCAGATATAAAAATACAGGATGTCCACTGTGCTCAGCAGTAACCAGAGCAGTAGTCTTCCATCAAACAGAGAAACTGAAATAGCAAGTTCTTCAAGTCATCTCTCAGGAGACATTTTCCCAGGCTCTCCATGCAGTCATCCTGCTCAGCCAATAACACTGAATGTGTTGCTGACAGAATTTCCTTCTGTCAAGTAAAATAAAAATAAGTACTCCCCTTACTTCTGGTGGGACAGAAGAGAGGAAGGTGAAGTAGGAATTCCCCAGTGAATTCAGAAGGTCAGTCTGTAAGTGTAAATTGTACATGCTCTAAATGGATGCGCTGTGTTAGATATAGTTCATGCAGGAACTGAAGTTATCTTGAAAAGACCTGACATGTTGGACTGCTGAGAATCCGAGAGTGTTCGGGCTGCAAAGAACAGTGATAGGTTTAAGTTTTAAAGTAAGGGTGATCAACCTTCTCAAGTCGGTTCAGATATCCTCCCAGCTGTGTTTCTCCAAAAATATGGCCTGATATAACTAGAAAGTTTAAAATGAGTGGAGAACTACAGAAATTCTTTTTCACTTTCCTTTTTTAATGGTCACCTTGTGGGAAAGTGCTGATGCAGGGAATGTCCTTTGCACCCAGTTAATTTACAACAGAACAAACAACATGAAAATGAAACTGAGGGTTTTGCTAGCACTTCTGAGAAATACTGGTTGCTGTCCATAATTTAACTTTTCATTCTCCAGGAAGAGACTAATTGCACAAAAATGGAGTGGAGGAAGTGCATAGGTTAGAAGACTGACAATGTCTATAGAGATAATATGTTTGACCCCTGTTAAAGAAAAAAAACATTCTGTTATTTAGGTTTGACATAGGCACTAAACTATCAAAACACAGGCAGGCTTAGATGTACAGTGGGCAGAAATGTAAGTGTCCAGGAACTTTTGCTGTGGAAAAATTAGAGGGGGAATTCAGAAGATCTAAAATCTGGGCTTCGGGGCCCCACAAGAATATTTAAATACTTAAACTCACCTTGTGGATCCAGCTTGTTAAAGGTTTGAATACTTTTGAGTACAGTCAGTTGCATTTTTATCGTTCATTGCATCTGGTAGGCTGTTATGAAAACTAAGTGGTTATGCTGGGCAAAACAAAAAGATTCCCCTTCATGTTTGTTCCTTCTTGCCCCTCTTCCTCTGTTTCACCATTTGTCCTGATTTGCAGGTGCTCAGCTTACAGATATTTGTAGGTGTGTGTGTTTGTGCTTTACTACACTACTGTAACATTTGAATTACTTTATGGAACTAGGAGTTTAAAGGTTACAAGTTAAGTAAGTGTTACTGTAGGGTGCTATTTCTTGAAAAGAGATAAGGTTGCTATCTTAAGACTGGGAGAAAGTGCATGAGATTTTAAAGCAGGTGAAAGTATCACTGGTCAGTAGCAAAAGTTAGCAGTGGAGAATGGAGCCCTTATCTTAGATTTCAGTTCTTTTACTTTGAGATATGGAGCTCAGAGCTAGAGTAATTGAAATCTTAATTCTCGTGAGGAACTCAAGTGCTGTACTACCCATACAAATTAATGATCTCATTTGTCTCCCCACCCATAAAGCGGAAATAATGCTATTTTTTCCCTCATTACTGTTGTTGTGCATCCAGTTGGCAGAGTTTGTATACTTTTTGAGGAGGAATGTAATACCATTCTGTAGACAAAAAAGACACTTCCTAGGCCTTTCCTTATTGTGATTATTCTGTTGTGTTTATCTTGATAGCGTTAATATGAAGCTCTTGTACTTCCAAAACAGTGTAAATAAATTTAATTAAAATGAGTATCATAGCAAGGCTGGGTGTTGATTTGAATATTGGCTACTCCTGGTTAATGGATAAATTACATTTGACAAAACAAGAATCAAAAGCAACGATAAGTACAGGATTAAAATTGCCTTGCAAACAGAAATTGATAACAATCTGATTATTTGTAATTGCTTTAGGAGAAATGAAGAGAAAATGGGAAGAAAGACTGAAGAAAGTAGAAGAACTAGCATCCTACTATGAAAGAAACCCTCTTCCTACAGTTTATAGACCAAGACTGTCCAAACCCTCTGAGCCATCCTCTGTTTGGAAAATATTTTCTCGACAGGCTGAAGCTTTTAATTATGTAAAAACCTGCAAAGAGGTATATTATGTGTTAGGTGAATGTCTCTACTCTTTATATACTTTCAAAGTTGAACATCACTTAAATTCTTGGTTGACAGTTACGTCTTTATCAAGATTGGAAGATGTTTCTTTTTCTTCCCAACCCTGAAACAGCAAGTTTGGTTTTTTTTGTCTTTGTAGGAGGTCATGTTGCACTGGAGGTATCTCTAAGTACTAGTTCTAATTCTAACATACATCTATCACATTGATATGTGATGTTAACATCTAACAGAAAAGTGCTTTTTGGTAACATTGTAGTGCTAGATTTCTTGCTTCTGAAGATAAGCAAGCTGCCAGGGTTGGCAGGAAAAAGGAAAGGTAGTAAGAACCAAGCAGGAAGAAAAAGAGAGAAACAGGAAATAGAGACAAAATAAAAATAATACATATCTCCAGTGGCATCAGAGTAGCAAGTTCAGACGATAAGAAGTGATGAACCAAATAAATATTGTGCAAAAGTATCCTCTGCTTTCAGTTTAACAGTTTTCAAATTGTTTGCTCTTTTAAAAGAAAGTACTGTGTTTTTCTCCACGCTATTTTGGGTGTTTAAGTAATCTTGATGGTCTGTTTTCCAAAATACGCTCTCACTGGCTTGGCAGTAGTTTTTTTGGGGGTTTTCTTCTCAGATTTCTGTTTTTTAATTTAAATAACATACTGTCTAAAAAATGTTTGGATAAAGCCATATGCTGCCATCATGTCCATGAGGCTGATCCTTTGAGGACATTGGTCCTCTTCCTGTTAGATGCACTTGCCACTGACCAGAAAAAAGAAGACTTTACAGAGAAAGCAGAGGTTATGTTCATGCACAGCAAAGAAAAGCTTCAAATTTTCACCTTTGTAACTTATATCAGAATGATGTTCTACATTAAAACCAGGTGCTACTTAGCTTGAAAAAGGATAAGTGATCTGCTTATAGTTCTCTAGTCTTTACTAGCCTTTGATTAATATCAAATAGGAAGATTTTAAATGATTCTATGCATAAAACAACTTCAATGTTTTTATTTAAAAAGGATGTTCATGTATTTGCTTTGGAAAAGAACACACAGAGTGGACAGAGGTTTTACCTTGTGACAACATATAAAGAGCTTTGGTTTTATTACACGTGAGTATCGGAAAAGGTACCCCTGTACGTTGCTAAACAATAGTAGTATACTGGTGATTCTATGCATTAGTAAGAGCTATGACTGGATTAGCCATCCCCAGGAGCTGCCTGCTGCTCTGACTAGTACAGAGCTGTAATGGGTTGCCTGAGGTTTCATCTTGGCCATGGGAAAAATTATGTCTTTCCAAGTATTGACAATTTGATCACGTGCTGAACTTTTTTCCCCATTTGGCTGTTTTAGAGTAAGACATTTGTTTATGAAGTAAAAGAAATCTCACTCAATTTTTATATGAAAAGCCTGATTTTTTTTCTCAAATTGAAAATTAGATTATTTTTTAATTTAGTTGGAAAAAACTGTATAATCTCATTGTTCGTGTTTAAGACATATGTGTGATAACTTCAGTTTTTTCCTTAAATGCTCAACAGCCTTTCTGTATGCACTGTAAGACTTGTGGGGGCATGGGGAGGAGAATATTTTACAAAATTAAATTCTAGTCCAGACAAATAATCTTTGTTGATATTTGATGCTGAAGTTAGTTACAAATTTTTTCAAAGCATTACAGGGCTGCTATATTTTTTAATATGGGTGGTTGACTGAAAAATGAAAAAAAAATATTTAGGACTTGTGGGATCCTGGTTTGCAACTGAAAAGCATGTATAATGTTTATTGTGAGAGGTTGTGATTTGCTTTTGTTTTTCCTTAGCAAAGGTTACAAAACAAGTCTTATGCATTGCTATGAAGTAATTCCTGAAAAAGATGCTTGCAAACTTTATTTTGATTTGGAGTTCTACAAACCAGCAAATCCTGGTGCAGATGGCAAGAATATGGTTGCAAAGCTAATTGAGGTAAACTGGATCAAATTCTGGTTGTAGATTAATATGTAGATTCATATTAATTTCTTGTTGATTTAATATGAAACAAAATGATTTACCACTTTATCTTGATTATGCTACAGGAAAATGAAAAAGAATTGTAGACTAAGAGGCTATTTTTAATTAAGTAAAAATACTGTTTTAATTTGAGCAAATGTTCTCTTCTTTAAGTGAAAGGAAAACATGAAGAATGATGGCTGTTGCAATGTTTGTATTCACCGTAGGCTTACAAATAAGTTTACTTTTGGAGATTGTTTTATGTCCTCTGCCACTTCAAAGCTGTAAAACTGAAGGAATGTTTAGGTATTCTTTTGGTGCCTAAATTTGAATATCTTTGCTAATTATCAATTGTATTTCGCTTTATTGCAAATTTGGTTGGAAGATTAACTCCTCTGCAAGTTCAAAATGACAGAAGTAGAAAATACTGCAGGTTTTTAGAAGAATATCTTCTAATAAAATCTCTTTAGTAAGTGGGCATTTATTTGTGAGACTTCTGTCACCTACTTTTGTGCCTACGTTACAAATATTGTCACTGTGGGTGTGAACTATTTTGTGGTAGAAAAAAAACCCAGATGATAAAGCCACTGAATTAGACTTTGACCTGGAAAACTGAAAGTCTGCTCAGGTTATCACTGGTAGTATAGTCAGTGACTTGCACATTTACGTAAATATAGTCTATGTCAAATTTGGTTAAAACTTGATATGAGTTAGTTTGAATTAACTTAATTCTATGCTTAAAATGAGGAAAAAAAGCCCAAAAAGAAACCTTGAAAAAAATGTAGAATCTGCATTTGTGTTAGGTTGTATAGATACCACTACTAACACTGCTAGAGAAAGTAATATAATTATTGTTTATGATTTCAGCTTGTCAGCCAAAAATTAAAAGAACTTTATGATGTAAATTGTTCAACTAAAGATGTCTTGAATTTAGATTCTAGTACTGATGAAAAATTTAGTCGGCACTTAATATTTCTACCCCAAAAGACTGTGTTTAAGGATAATATTCATGTTGGTAAGTGTGTTCTTTTCTCTTATACCTAGAAATAAAAGATGAGGTTTGACTTTGTACAGTGTCCTCTCACATTTGAATATTTATTTTAATGGAATTATATGTGGAAACAAATATGTAATCCCAGCAGAAATTACTATCAGTTTCATCAAGCCTCATTTTTTTTCATCTTCCACTTCCTTTTCCTATAATTATCATGTATCTTTTATTTATGAAAGTATGGACAAGACTGACTTCTGTGAAACTGGCAAGTCTATGATGCCTTGATTTGCAGGTTAATGTCAGTCTTAACGATTATTTGCTCTAAATACCTTTCACTTGTGCTCAGCACAGGGTCGGGAAGGCAGGACAAAGATCATTTCAAGCCACCTGTGCATAAGCATGATTAAGAGGAAGCTGAAAGCAATTGTAATTGTTGATGTAAGTTGGGATTTCTTGGGATATGGCAACTCCCAACACAAAGAGTTGCCGTTTCAGGGTTGTCTTGACTCCATTTTTAAAATAAGTATAATAATACCTCCTCACTTAACAGAAGTATTTTGAATATACTTTTAAAGTACTGCCTGTGAAGCACTGAAGTGCTAGTGGTGAACATTAAGAAAAGTTATATCCACTAAATTTTGTCTGAGTGAAGCAGGAACTCATGGAAAACAGCTTGCCCAGTGGTGGAATTAAAGTCTGTATCAACCTACAAAGGCAAAACTCTGGGTTAATTAACATTGCACCTGCAACCTTGGTTTTGTAATATCTTAATATCTGAGTGTTTATTTTTGTCCCCATTTTTCCGTATTGTGGGTTTTTTTTAAATAAACAAAAACATGAGGGAAAAGAAGCAGAAATGGTGTTATACAGAGATTATCTCAGTGGTTATTAGAAGGGATGAAATTTAGATTTGTGACATTTAGCTCTAGTGTTTGTGTTTAGGAAGAACTGTGACAATAGCAGTAGGATTACAAGAAATTATGTACATTGTTACTGGGTTTTCCCTGGCGGTAGAATAGGAAGTGTTCAGGGTGTTTGGTTCAAAATTTTGATCCCACTCAGTTTCCTTCTTTTATTCTGCTCTCTGCTTGTCACAATCTGTCTGTCTTTATGCCTGGTCCTCCCTTTCTCACCCTCACCTATTTTTCTAGCTCTGCACCCTCCTTCATTCCAGTCTTGAGTAAAGTTTATACTGTATTTCTTATTTTTTTAATACCTCCTGTGTTTTTTAAGTGGATTCTTACTGGGCACTGTGTATGACCTAGCAGGGTCTTGTAGAGAGCACAGGGAAGATGAACTCTTTGCTTTTAGTACTTAATGACTGCACAGTGATGCTGAAAATGATGACAAAGTGCTGGGCTTCTGTCTGGTCCAGTACATCATTAGAGAAAATCTTATTTTCCTTTTGAATTTGTCAAGTTATTTCAAGGGGAGAACACATGTACTCTTGGATCGAAGTGGTATAGGGTTCACACATTTTGTGTTGCTCTGAGGAATCATTTATGGAAGGTCTTGTCAGCATGAACATCTGGAGGGATAGAGCAAACTGTAAGGACAGGATTGATATTGTAAGCCTGCACTTACATACAAATTTTTTTCCCAAGTATTTTTAGTATAAGCATGTGCTTTGTGGCCTAAGCACCACTTCAGGCCAAAATTCATGTCCTAACTCTAACACAAAGAAGACAGAGTATTTCGAGAACAGAGGAATTTTTTTCCAGCTTTTTTTAATATTGAAAAAACCCCCAATTTCTCATTCTTAGGAGTAGTGGAATCTGTGTCCCTAAATCTTTTGAGGAGTAGCTCGAGGGAAGCCCAGCAGATTGTCTTGGTTATAAGCAAATGCTGCCTGTACTATTGGCTGCCAGCTTCAAGCGTGACAGAGAGCAGTTATTTCTCACTTGACACCGCGGTAGAAGCTGCAAACCCCGAAGACTTTAATGAGAGTACTGGAATTTTTAGTTCAGAAGTATGGCCTTTTAACTCCTCTGCCAGTATAAACACCTAAGTAATACATGGATGATAAATAATATGGTATGACAGCAATTTTAGCCTCTGATCTCGAGAGCTAAATTACATTAGTCAGTTCTTTCAGTAGAAGCTTGAATTGTTTATTCTGGCCCATTGGTTTAAATGTTCTGTGTCTCCACTGTGACATGAATTTGACCTGTTTACAAACTGTCAGACTTAAAAATACATTTCTAGCTTGTGTATTCCTATTCTACCTTTGCCTTTACAGCAATATATTGAAGTTACAGTAAAAATGAAATTTTTATCACTGAGATATGTAAATGTCAGTGTTAAATTCATGCATGTTACCAATAATACTATACTCGAGACTTTTCATTAATTCGTTTTAGTAACCTGCTTAACAAACTTGTGCTGAAGAGTATTAGCTTTGTACTTTGTGAAAAATACTCTGCTGTAGTTAATAACTAAAAATACAGATAACTACATAAAGTAATTTCCCAGAATCTATATGAAAAAAAATTGATGGAAAAATGATGGAAAGATGTTGTCTAATATTAAACTTGGAAGGGTTAATATATTTTTCAGATATATGCAAGTGATGGCTTTGTTTATATTCAGCACTGTGGTGTTCTGCCTTGTACAAAAAATTCTTTAAGATGAGTTAGTGGTATTTATGTGGGATAAACTAGAATACAAAGTATCACATCTTGGATCATATTGTATCATAAGCATTTTATGTCAGGAGTCATGCACAAAGTGCATGGGCTTAAAATGAAATATGATTTTAAACTTCTAGTATATAATATTGGGAATTAGTTACTGGCTAGAACTAAAATACATGGGCTGAGTTCATAGCTCATGTAAGAGAAATCATGTATGTCCACAGGAAAGCTGTAGAGATCAATGAATTTGCATTGATCAACTCAGATGACAGATCCCACATACAGAAAGTACAGTCAAGGATCAAAACTATGAAATGCAGGCTTTGTTTCCCACATCTGACCAGTTAGAAGACATTGGAAGAGAAAAAACAAAGGTGTATGTGAATTATAAAGAACTAAATCCCAAAATAATGGTTCAGTGACAGAACCCTTGCTATTCTGACACCAGAGTGATTGTTACTCTGTTACAGACACAAAAAAGTGAAGCGGTCAACCAGGACTTCTACAGATACTCTTACTTATGGCAATTGAAATAAATTTCAGTTCTGAAACAGGTCCATTTTCTCCCTGAACTGAAGATCCAAGTAACTATCTTTATAAAACTAAGAATTTCTCTGTGTGTGTTTGGACACACAGGATTAAAACGCTGTCTGTGACTGTGACTCATTCGCGTGCCTCAGTAGTCCTGTAATGAATTATGAGGATAATGATGATATTGATACTTGATACGCTGACTCATTCTGTTGATATGTAGCACAGGAGGACTTATATTTCATATTCTTTTATGTTCCCCACTGAAGGTTCATCCAACAATTGCAGAATTCTCCTTGCCAGTATTCCTTTGCCTTCATAGTTTTTTCCCACATTTCTGTTTATTCTATTCTCTGCTTTCTGCCTGGAAGTAATATGGCTGTGGTTTTTATTTGTTTGTCTTTGGTTACCATCTAGCAGAGCCTGGAGCTACAACGGATTTGAATTACAATACTGGGAGTAATTTCAAAAAGTAATTTCAAAATACTTTTGTAAAAGTAATTTGTTGTTTGAGTAAGCTTTGATCAAACTCTTAGATCAGTGAACACTCTATGAAGCTGCAACTAAACATTTTCAATCATTCTGGAAATTATATTAGGGAAAGCAGTAGTGAGAGGGACAATCACGAGCTTTTCAGAATCCTAAATCTGAGCTTGTTCACGTCTTTGGGGTTTTTTTTAAAAAGTTTAGTACAAATTCTTGCCAAGCATCATTTTCTCATTACTGGCCAGAACCATTTTGTACAGTGGGCTGATCAAAATGCTTTTTTGAAAATGCAGAAGGGCTAAAAAAGTCTCCAAACTCCAACCACTTCCATCTTGTCTGTTTAAAAAAAATATTTGCACAGAAACTCTTTAGGTTCTTTCTTGTCTCATAAATGACATTATCTGCTTTTGGCCTTTTTTGTTTGTTTTTAAGGTAACTTTGTGAGAACCATTTTGCAGCCTGCCATAAGATTAATGGAGAGTAAGGTGGCTGCTGCTGTGATTCCAGAAGAAGCAGGACATGTTTTCCATTCTTCTGCAGAAGCAGTTGGATTAGATCGTTGTATTACAAACCTCACAGCTGTCGAAGATGCTTCCAAAGGCTGGCCAGCCATTGCTCACAAAACAAATGATACACAAATGTCACACCAGGGAGAAAATTTGGATTTTTCCTTTCTAATCATAAATGATAAAGAAGGCAACAAGCAACTTTTTGTGGATCTAGGTAAATATAAGTGCTTTTAAACTTCTTTGGGATGCAACAAAGATTAAGAATTGAGATGTTTCTTAGTCTTCTATTACAGACAGTAAGAACAGTGGGGTTGTCCCTATGGTCAGAATTTAAATGAAATACAATACATGCTGAAACTATGATCATAAGTGCTATCCTTTAAAGGAATCTTAAATTCTTAGTCCATGAAACTTCTTATATTACTACATTTAATTATTTTTTTTCTGAAATTTGAAGAAATTCTTGCCACACAAGTCTCTAATTATTTTTTTTGTCTAATATTTAGTGCTCCCATTTGAATTAAAAGAGGATAGCATATATTGCATTTTTTTGTTATTTCATTTGAATTAGAAGCTGCTTAGTTATAGAATAGGTCTTACAGGCATGGCCTTCTGAATTGTTCTCAGGATCACTTTTATTGCAGGCCTCCTCAATATGTCTGATCTATTGAAACATAATGCTGGAGTGGGCCCTACATTACTAATTAGTAGAGATTACTACTAGTAATCTCCATGACTAATTCAGAAGGATTACTTTCACATACTGTTCAAAATTCCTTCAAGCATATTCATACATGGAAATTAAATAAAACCATATTTTTTGACTGTGTTACCTTCTAAGAATTTGATGATAATTGTGCAGCTTTTTGTCCTTAGTTGTATTTCACAAGATTAACATGAAATCACAGGTTTCTTATACTGAACTGGAACTTTTAGCAATTATGTCAGAATCATTAAGATGCCTGTGTAGGGGTGTTGAGATGTTTGTCTTAGTTCTTCTATGGCATAAAAAGGCTCATGCATCATGGTCTTGCTTTGTTGCACTTCAGGGTGTGAGCTGAGGTCACTAATAGTATTTGTCCAGTCATGAGACTCTTAGCTGAGTCTAAGGAAAATTGTTTAATTTACAAGTGCTAAGTATCTAAAATCCTAGCCAGCATTGTTATGCTACAAAATATTTGTTTTCCTGTAGGAGTTTATACAAAGAATAGAAACTTCCGGATGTATAAATCATCAAAAGCAGGAAAAAATGTGATTCTGAAGATAGCAGAGGATAATAAGTTTATCCCTGGCTGTGAAAAGGATGTTTCCTTGGAAGAAGCCTATTTTCTCTCCTCTTTAATCTGCAACATTAGGTAATTATTTAATTCCAGTGGAATTTACAATATTTTTAAATACATATTTTAATGATAATTCTCCTGCAGCGGTTACAAATAACTACTTTGAATGAGCAGTTATTCCATTAAAATTATTACAGTGTAGTTTTGGAATTCCTAGTGGAATTTCTTGTTTTTGAAGAAAAAACAAGAACAGAACTCTTGTGAGTCTTGGTTTTTGTTTTTTTCCTTTTTTTTTTTTGAACCTACCTTCAAGTGTTTAAAGAACACAGAACCCGTGGCACAGCTCCTGAGTGCACATACTCAAAATGCCAAAACTTAACCATTATTAAGTTTGATCAGATTCTGTATAGTCCTGAAAACAAAAATTACAGATTTCCAGTCAGTTAAATATGAAGAGTCTGAATATTTTCCAAAGTAGGATAAGAAATAAAGAGTATTCTGTACGTGCTTACTTGCATACCAGATTCCCCATTTGGTACAAATACCTCCTTTCATTGGGTATGTCCAATAACCAAATTTTTCTGTATCTAATCTAAACCTCTGATATATCATACCCTGTGTACTGACTATGTTAAGAAGATCCTAATCAGTGCTGCAGCAGAGAGAGGGTTAAAATGGTATAATATTTTTATTCAAAACATGGATTTGTTCTGGCTTCACGTTTTATATCCTGAAATATTCATTATCCTGAATTGATGCCAGCAACCCCTTAGCATAAATCATGTAGTGTATTCAGATCATAGGCATCAGCTGAGTCTGTCATAAATATGGCTGAGAAGTTCTGCTGTGTTGAATTTAGACTTCTTTGATCATCTGGCTTCCAGCGAGCAACATGGCAAACAAAAGTAGTTCATTTTAGAGAGACCAAAAAGAAATTGAAACCTTTCAAAGGGTATATTTGCATAAATATGCTGTAGCAGTGTGGATCAGCAGTCGTTAAATGGCTGGGTCCTGGGACTTCCACCAGGAACCAAATGTTGTTGCTGAGGAGGAACCCCTGCCCTTGGTGCCAGGGAAACTGCCAAACTGAGAAAAGAGAGTGCTCCAGGGATAGGGAACAGTGCACACTGAATCATGGGCTGATTGAGGTTGGCAGGGACTTCTGGAGGTCCTGGCCACCCCCTTGTTCCCAGTGGCCCAGGGCTTTGTCATGTTATGCTATACTGTGGTAGCTTATATGGTACTGTGTTATGCTGTAAGAATCACACATTTTCCTTTGTATTCTTTCCTTTCTTCAGAGTGAGTGATGACACAAAAGTTCTGTCGTCTGGCTTTTCAGAGGAGGAGAGAAAAATCTCTGCTTTTTTAAACAGTAAACCAATCAGAAGTGGACGAGGTACCTCAAGCCTTATCTACTGTAGAGAAAAAAAAGTTCTCTTCAATTAGATGTACTGTGACTTGTACACCTGGTAACCTCTAGGAGGGCTCTTCTTCAGCTACCCTTCTGCAGGAGGCAGAGTACATCTGTACTGAAGGATGCTCTGCAGCACCTGAATGCCACTTACCCTCTCCTCTTGGGCGTGGGAGTAGCAGTTTAAAGATCAAGAAAGTAACAGTGGATTTATCCCTGGTTTCACATTTGAGGGTGTGATATGATTCATGTGCATTTACAGTCTATATAATGTGTAATGTGTGATAATTGCATGTTACAATGGCAAAGCCCCTAACAGTGTGTGTATGTGGCCTTTGTTTTAACAGATTCCATGGAAGGCTACCAGGGTTCACCATATCCAGAAATTGATAATTTTGTTCATTCTTTGGTTAATAAAGATGGGCTACAAGGAGGTAAAGAGACCACTTGACTATTCACAAATGAGTGTTCTGCATCACTAGTTTTAAATAATTTAAAGAATTAATTTTTTTTTTTCCTCAGGGATACGGCAGTGGAATTACTTCTCTCTCAAAGAAATACTTGTATATGATATTTCTGGTTACCGGTGGTGTGAAAATATTGGAAGAGCTCACAAAAGTAACAACATAATGTGTGTTTTTTATTCTGTTTTAAACAGCTTTTTTTTATTTTCCTGCTCAACTGTTATTCTCTAAAAATGCTGAAAAATCTGTTATGGATAGAATTACCACCTATTACAATTTCTGTTGTCTTGCTCTGTGAGGATACAATGCTTCAATTAAAAAAAAGCCAAACCCAAAAAAACCCAAACAAAACTAAACTTTTGCCCCAAAGTTTACTTTGCAATAACTGGGCTTCCCTTTCTAACAGTTCTACCAAGTAGGTATTCATGGTATTTAAAATATGTGCCTAAAGATGCTAACATAAAAGTCAGAGTATGTTAAAGCTATTAGGCAGTACTCTATGCATTTATACTTTACAGATAGGAAGCTGAAAAATCAGAAAAAAACCAAAGCAGACCACTTTTAAATCAATTTACAGTGCACCTTAAATTACATTATTATGTTATTAAAATGACTGTCATTTTAATTCCTGCTGCTGCTTTAGTCAAGATGAGTTTTGCCAGTGACTCTGGGAAGAGTTGGACTTTGTAAAGTCCTGGCAAAATAAGTGATGGAAAATCAGGTTTTTTTAGATTACATTAGAATGTCAGTATATCATTAGTAGAAATATTTTAACTTAAAAATAACTCTGTATAACATTTAAAGTCACTGAAACATAAGGAATAGGTTTTTGAGAAACAAGGATATTCAAAAACGCTACAGCCACTATGCTAGATGGTGTTTCCCAAGCAAGTTGCTTGAAGTTTGGTATTTCTAAAGCACAGCTAAAGAAGCTGGGTGGTCTAATCAGTTGACAGGAAATACTAATTTTTTTGTGGCTTTAATAATGAAATTATCTGTAACAGCAGCAGCAACAAAATCTTATCTTACAGTTAAATCCCATATGCTAACGTTATTTTAATGACTGTCTTCCAAGCTTAATGTAATGAAGTTAACTGACTTTCATTTCCAGATGTTAGTCTTAAAAACTTATTTCTTTTAACTCATGAAGCCTGAAGTTTATCAGAAATTGTACAAACATGTAATAAGCGTATGTCAGAGTACGAAAGCAATGTCCATAGTTGCGGATAAGCAGCAGCTGTTCATTTAGTGTCAGAGTTTCCTACCGTGTGAATTCACTTCATTCATTTACTGTTACTGAAAAAACTAAATAATTTCATTGTTAGGATTCTGGTAGATCTGAAGAACGAAGTCTGGTATCAAAAGTGTCATGATCCTGTCTGCAGAGAACAAAACTTCAAATCACAAAGTACGTAGTCTGTGATCTCAAAGCAATTATACTTAATACTTTCTTTGAATGTTAATTTTAATGCCATGTATTTCATTTAGGTTTTCCATTACCACCTGGGATATGTCTCCCGTCTCTTTTCAAAGAGGTATGTTTTTGTCCTGTCCATACACTCAGGTTCTTGTGAGCCATGTTGTCTCTGGAAGTCACTGAACATCCCCACTGACACAGTCTGTTGAGCTCCATGCACTAGTTACAGCAGTATAGAAGAGGTTCCCGGAGCAGCTGTGCTGGTCTGGTAGCACCATATACTCGTTTTTAAGTTACTGTAATCACCTAACTTCACCTGGGACTAAAGACTTCCCTCTGTTAGATCTGAACAGCAGTTCCCAGTGCATAAGCCACTGCAGGGTTGGTTAAGTAGAATGGAAAAACTGCCTGAGTTTGATTTCATGCTGGGCAAGCCGAAATGGAACTGCTCCTGGAACACTTGAGTCAATCAGAATCAAATGTAAGTCAGTCATCCTCATATTTGAAGTTCATTTATCTCCATTTTAGTGTATCAAAGCAGTTACCTTTCCCCAAAACAGGCAGAATATTTAAACCAACCTATTACTGCCCCTAGATCCTAAGGCCTGAACATACTAGTTTTCCCACTGCTTAGGCAATAAGAGTTGGCATTTTTGCAACTTTTAAATTTAACTTGACAGCTTTAAAGGTGATCCTGCAGCATGGCACATTAAGCTCTACCTAAGCAGAGCATCAATAGCTATTGGTGTTATGTCATAGCAAGTGTAATTTAAGTGCACTTTCAGATCCTGACAGTATATTTAAACAGACCTCCAAATTAGTTTTAACTTTGTATTACTTTAGGAAGCTACACACAACAGACCGTGTGTAGGTTGCTAGAAAAACAGCAAATTTCTACTCCTGTTGAAATGGGCTTCCAGAGGTTAACATGATTATAAATTAACATGCTGGAAAATTTGTCTTCTTGGCCAGCTTTCTGTAGTGTGACAGTACAAGTTTCTTTATGTGTGACAGTACAGGTTTCAAACTTGAAGAGCAGTTAAAGTATGAAGACAGTTTTCATATGCAGTAAGTAGTACCCTTGTTTCTCAAAGGAAGAAGAGTATACACCGATGGATGAAAGGGGGAACACAGAAGAAAAGGTGAAACCACATTTTAATACGTCAGGCTTGTCAGAAAGCTCAGTATCTCTGGCAAACAGCTTGTCTCAAGACTTCTTGTTGTCAGACAGTGAGTGGGAAAATGCAAGCATTGATGCCTGTTTCCTGGAAGCTGCCGAAGATGTGGAACTTGCTGAGGCTACAAATGATAGTCTGAATTATGCCATGGAAGAAATCCCAGATGAAGTTCTTTTGGAAGCTTTAAGGAAAGGAGACTCTTGCAATCAAGAAGGCAGCTAACCACTGGCTTGGCCAGCACACAGACTGCCAGCAATGACACCTGCGTGCTGTGTGCCTCTGGAAAGATACTGCGACATAGTTCAAAAGCACTATTCCAGAGGTGTAGGACAAGGAGCAGATTAGGTGGATGATCTTGAGCAGGCACAAGGAGATCATGGAAGATTATGTGGTGTCTGAAGAGTGCTGGATTGAAACACTCATCATGAATGCTGCTCCAAGCTTAGCACTTTTAATGCTCTCTGCTGTACAGTTTCTATTTTGCTAGTTTTATGTCCCAGTTTTATTGATAAACCAAATTAAACAGACTTCTTTAGTTCCAGAAATGGGACGAAATTATTTATTTCAAATACAAATTTAATAAAAAGATTTGTCTATGAATAGTTCAGCCAAAGTCTGTGTGTTTTCTTTAAAAAGGATATGTTGCTGTCAAGATCAGGTTACTTTAATAGCACAAGATTAAAACTCAACATTGTTCACAAGCACAGAAAAGTTTTATTACTTTAAGTGGGATTGCTGTTTCAGTCATTTCACTGACATTGAGACTATTTGAAAATAGAAAGATACATCTCAATCAAGTAATTGACTTTTAAACATTGAAACAAAATAGGGCAACAATGATTAATTATGCTATAAGCACTACCATTCTAATAACTGTTTTTAACAACTGTCAGAAAGTCTTAAAAAACACCTAGTTTTTAGTTTTGTTTTGATAACCTCTCCCTTTGTACAGCCAGAGCCTCTTCCAGTTTCATATTAATATTCTGAAAGTGTCTTTCTGCTCCTAGAATTCTCCGTGACTCCATCAGAAGAGCAGGGAGGCTGGAAGTTCCATACTGTTGATACAGAAATAAAATTACAAGGCAACATTTTTAACTCTTGGAAAGATCACTTGCATATCTGTAGTTATTTTTCCTCTATCTGGAATGGCACAACGTGATTTTTAAAAGTGAAGAACAGCCAAAATTAGTAAGAGTGTCTTCTGAAACGCAAGGATTTCCCTTACACACGGCAGGCATGTAGCCTTGTCAACAGAAAATACCACACCAGGTCCTGGGTAAAATGGGAAGGAGTTCTAAGGCTACATGAGAAGTTACTCTGACCCTGAAATAAATATAAGCACTGTTCTTAGCATTAAGTACCTTACAGAACAGACGTATCAGAGCTTTCCCTTTCTTTGAAAAATAACAACAAAAGAAATTAATTACTTGTTTCTCAGTGTTAATCTTTCTTCCATTACTATAAAAAAGTTACAACTGAGGACAATTGTTAGGCTTTTATGTCCTTTGAACTCCTGGCCATAGAGAGCAAGGCAGCAGAATCCTCTCTGAAATACTTCAGCTTTTGACATGAGACCAAAAAGAGTGAGATACTACAGTACAGTACAGTACAGCAGTGATTCTCAAGTTGCTTTCACAAAGACAATTAACAAAATATTGCTATTTAATATAACTCAAACATTAATAAAAGTGCCCTACAATCCAGGGAAGAAAAAAGGGGGAGGAGGGTTGTGACCCGGAACTGTTCAGAAACACATGCAAAATATGTACTTACTACCACTTTTTCTTTTGGGTTTTCTTCTCTATAATCCAAACAGTCTTGCTGTAGCTCCTTTAAATCAGTAAGTAATTCAATTGTTTGCCTCAAGGAAGATTTCCTTTCCTTTATCTCAGCATATTCTCTTTGTAGTTGTGTCAGTTGTGGTTCAGCTCTGAAAAAGGATCAAGGCTTTGATGCTTCTATCTGCATGTTTATTGCATGACTAACTATGAACATACTTCCTCTGAACTTGCAAGAATGACTTTCTAGGGAACTGATACATGTAAAAGAGAGGTCATCACGAGCTTTTGTAAAAACAGAAAGCAAGACAGCAGTAATTTCATCAAATACAAGGCATGGAAAAAGCAAAAAAAAAGTTACTTTCCCTTATGAGCTACAACATACAGATTTCTTCAGCTGTTCAGGCTATTATTGTGTATCATTAGAAACATACCCAATTAGCTCTTCTCTGAGTTGCACCAGTCGCTGCCTTTTCTTTTTGATGTTTGTTACTGCCTGAAACAAATAGTGAGCAAAGTCTTTGAAACAGTTTCTGTAATTTCAAAGGCAAACAACTTATATTTGATTGGCTTTTTTTCTCTGGGATTTTGTGCTTCTGATTCTCATGGAAGATTCCAAGATACCAGACCTTATAAACTGCCATATTTTACATTTGTATTTTAAACACTTTAAAGCTGTTTAAAATGTCAAACTTTTGTCTCCATCCAAAATTTCTCTTAAGGAACACTGGATTTACAAGCATCTGAAAGGAGTTTGTGACATTTTGAATACAAACATGACCAACTCTAGGAGGTCTTTGTTTTAAAAATGAAAACTAATATTAACTTAGTCATGATTTCCATAACTAAGCTTTCTTTAATACAACATCCAATTAAAAAAAAAAAAAAAAAAACAACACCCAAAACTGATCCTAAAATTAAATTTAGCAACTAAAAATCTGATTTTAAACAAAGGCATACAAGTCAAACTAAGAATAAATGTAACTGTGAATTCTATATGGGTATTAAAATTTTCATTTTACATGCTGAGTAGCTTGCCATATCATCTCAAATCAACAAGACTTTAGCATATTAATTGCTACATCCCAGAATAAGCCTCATGTTGACCTTATTTGTTGAAAGCTATTTTGCCCTTGAAAAGTTTGCAGAAGATGTTAATCTGGGCAGAAAGCCAAACAGTTCCTAAGCTTCTCTTAAATCTCTCTGCTCTAGGGCATTCACCTCTCCCTGATAAAACCACTGCAAGGTTTTTCTGCTCTTACACCGGTTCCTCCTCCTGTCAACATTCCCCAGCTGCATTTTCAGCAAGTTACTACTTGCTCTGAATGAACAGAGGAACTGCCTTCTTCTGAAAAAAAATTCTGCATATATTTAGGGAATGCACTTCCCATAGACTTCTTTAAAGTAAGAAATCCAATTCTATCCTCACAGGTCTTTGCTGCTCTCCTAGATTTTTATATTCATTTGTGTTTCTTGAAGATTAGCTCTCAATATTTAATTAGCTCTCCAGAGGCCTCACAAGTACTCATTTAAAAAAACCCCCACACCTAACTCCAAAAAACCAGAAGAGTAATTCACATGCATAGATACCTACACATCCTAACGTGCATTCCTTCTTTTTAGACTCTATAGCAGTATATGTATGGAGTTTGCATTCCATCTTATTTACTCAGACCTTTCCAAAAATACTCTGGTTGTTCCCTATCCCCTATTTGCGCAGTTGATTCTGTATTACAGGACACTTTTTTGTCAATTATTCTATTCCTTCCAGTAATCTTCTTGAAATTTCAATGCCCACTACTGTATGCCATACAATCTAGTGATATATATGTACTTACCTTAGCATTTTTTCTCTTCATATTCTTTAATTCCTGGACTCCCGCTATCTACAGAGGAAAAGAAGAATTACAGATTGACTATGGATCTTGAGCTCCATAAAAATCCTCCTAAAAACGTGGCTGCAAGAATTACTGTGGAATAACATAAGAAGCTATTTAAAAAACCAACACTGTTTCAAAGTGAGATTACAAGTGTATCACTTGTGTATCGAGTCTTTCCTCTCTCCTCATGGCAGAGAAAGACTGTTGCACAAAATTAGTTAGTGCAAGTGATACTCCTTGTACCAATTACTGTAATACTACCTAGCTTAATTTTTCTATAACTTTATATATATATATATGTATAAATCTAGTCTTTTTAAAACTTATTCCTGCTCATGAAACACTTAGAACTATAGTTTTAGTGCTTATCAGTCAGGCTGGAAGGGACCACAGTGGGCCATCTGGTCCAATCTCCCTGCTCAAGCAGGGTTATCCCAGAGCACGTTGCACAGGACTCTGTCCAGACTGTTCTTGAATATAGTTGTGTTCAAACTGCTAATTAAAAAAGGATGATTTCCACTGGCCTACGTTTGAGGCCTTACTCAGAGTAAGGCCTCAGACAAGAGTCACTGAGATGCAGTATAAAAATTAAATCTTTGGCCTTTTAAAACTCTAGTCCATGAGGTTTTGAAAGTGTCTGACACAGCTGTTACACTCATTCAAATTATGCAGCCCTCCAGTTTTCCTACATAATGATTTAG
Source organism: Pachyramphus minor (assembly GCA_013397135.1). NCBI lineage: Eukaryota > Metazoa > Chordata > Aves > Passeriformes > Tyrannidae > Pachyramphus > Pachyramphus minor. The sequence continues at coordinate 652,345 of VYXB01007645.1, read as the reverse complement.
ATACGACAAACACTTCAGGATTATTAGATGCTTTCCTATTCTCAAAAGCTGACAATTTTGCAAAGTACCTGCATGACAGCAGTGACAGCTGTGTCTAGAGGCAATTCTTATGAAAGCCTGCACAGAGGCAGCAATGAATAACCTGCACACAACAGACGCTGGTTTTGTTTTATTTATACTGACAATAGATTGGAAAATTTTACGTACTGTAAAATAAGTGTGTAATGGACAATATAAAACCGTAGGCATTTCTGACCACAAAACTGATTTTATTTCTGGTGTACTTACAAGATCAGTGATTTGGCCCTTGAAAGCAGAACAGAAGTCATTGATAGCCTTTCTGCAAATGTTTGATTCTATGCTTTGCCTGGAGAAGTCAGAGGGACAAAACACAACCCACTTAGTTTAGTAAAGGGGAAATCTCATCTGAAAACATTCTTTTTAGTAGCGAATAAAACCCAGTGTGTTAAGCAGCTAGGCAACTGCAGATCTTTCATATACAAGCAATAGCTTAATTTCTACCTTGAAAAATGTCAGCTGTGATGTGGCTTTGTTTGAAAAAATATCAAATCCCTGGACACCATGTCAAGATCACATATGAAAAAACATTTGTATCACAGAAACTGAACATCATTAAAATAATATCAGAATGTAACCATCAAATACTGCATTCCCTAAACGAAAGCCCACTAGCAAACCACAGGTTTTTAAAACTTGGAATATTCAATCATAGGAAAGCAGAATATTTACCTGTAATTTGCTGCTATCTTCTCAACTTCAGCCAGAACTACATCCAGTTCTGTAATATCTCTAGGAGATCTCTTCAGCTCTTTGGGACACCAAACCTGTACAGAATGTGGGCTATCCACTGAAACAATAGAAAAAACATAAGTCTTGCACAACTCAGGTACATGTTCTAAAACAATAGAAAAATGATTGTTTCCACCATCAAAATATCCATCTAAAAGTTATGAATATTTTAATATTAAATTTGAGAAGAGCGATATATTAATTATTTCATCTGTCTTTGGCTGAGCAATTATAATAGATTTATCCAGAAGCCCTTTAAAATTGGGATGGTCAATCTTTAAGATTTCAAGCAAGTCCAGAAACACATTAGTAAACTAACTGATAAACTACATACTGTACTGTAGACAGAATTTGTTGTTTGTAAAAACTATTAGTCTGAATTTGGGCAAAGAATCATGAGCTTTTATATTTGTATTTTATTTATGTTTATTTTATTGCTTTTATTTCATATTTGTATACATCTTGTATTAATAACATATATGCTTCAAAAAAAACCCCTATATACAAATACATTTCTTTAGATTCTGCAACAGTATGATTAACTAATTCCGCAAAAAGTTAAACCGTGTTTCTTCACATATTCCCAAATGTCCATCTAGCACTACAATATGATGGGTTCAAAGGAAGCAAGATGACACAAGGGGCACTCCAAGTTCTGCCCCAGCTGCTGCTCCAGCCTTCCAGACCAAGGAATGCATTGATACCTCTTACAGCTTCATATCCATGGCCCCGGACTTCCCTGCAAAGGGATCCAGGCTACCTTAGAGGGATAATGCACACACATGCTTTACCCCTTCAGGAGAGGAACAGGCAAACCATGGGTCTATGCCAAAACTGAAACTAAAACCTTCCATTTCTTGAAGCAGTACCACAGAATCACAGAACGTGCTGAGTTGGAAGGGACCCACAAGGATCAAGCCCAACTCTCAGCCCTGCACAGGACCATCCCCAAGAGTCACACCATGTGCTTGAGAGTACCATCCAAACCCTTCTTGAGCTCTGCCAGGCTTGGTGCTGTGACCACTTCCCTGGGGAGCCTGTTCAGTGCCCAACCACCCACCAGGTGAAGAACCTTTTTCTAATATCCAACCTAAACCTCCCCTGACACAACTTCAGGCCATTCCCTCAGGTCCTGTCACTGGTTACCACAGAGGAGAGATCAGTGCCTGCCCCTCCTCTTCCTCTCACAAGGAAGTTGTAACTGCAATGAGGTCTCCCCTCAATCTCCTCCAGGCTGAACAGACCAAGTGACCTCAGCCACTCCTCATGCGGCTTCCCCTCGAAGCCCTTCACAATCTTCGTTGCCCTCCTTTGGACACTCTCTGACAGCTTATATTGTGGTGCCCAAAACTGCACACAATATTCAAGGTGAGGCTGCCCCAGTGCAGAGCAGGACAATCCCCTCCCTCGACCGGCTGCTGATGCTTTGCCTGANCTCCCAGTTTTGTGTCCTCTGCAAACTTGCTTAGTATCCCTTCCAGTTCTGTGTCCAAGTCATTTATGGAGATGCTGAAGAGCACAGGACCCAGGATGGAGCCCTGTGGAACCCCATCAGTGACAGGTCAGCAGGCTGATGTGACCCCATTCACTGTTACCCTCTGTGCTCCACCCATGAGCCAATTGCTCACCCACTGCATGATGTGTTTATCCAGCTGTGTTTCTGTGTATCCGAAATTAAAAGCATGGAAAAAACATTCATCTTGAATGAGAAAAAGCTATATGGGAGTTTTGAAAAGTCTACTTTACCAGAAGGGTCTGATGTGTTCTCCTCTGAAGGCTGCTTCTTTTTTGCCTGGACCTGAGTAGCATTCAGACCTTTCTGTGATACAAAAAGCAGATGAACTTCCAAAATAAACCCTTGTTATTAATTTAAAACTCTGAAAGATGGCAATTAAGCAGAATGCAGGAAAGCATTTCCTGACTGAAACATCAGTAACATTTACATAGGCCTGCTGAATCCCAGCACAAATTGCTCACCCACTGCATGACAGCAGCTGCTTGACTGCACTCACCAGCTGACCCCTGGCTGTGCAGCAGGACTAGGAACATGTTAAGGAGCATAAGGACCCTCAGTTCAGCACAGTCATTGCCCAGTATTAACATTTCTCTGATCAACACTGACTGCTCACCTTCCTTTTCACCCACATTCTGTCCCAATTCTTTATCTCAAATACTTTGACTGCTTTGTGACACCAACAGCACTTCTACAAAAGTGCTGCATACATCCAGTTTACCAATGAAGTACTAACACTCTGTACTGAATTTCACATCATTTTCAACAATTCCAATAAATTTCAATTTGTAAAAAAACTTTTATACAAACTACTGCACAGCTTCTTTTATCACAGATCTACTTTTGAGCCTGCAGATGATTAACTTCCTCTGTATGTCTTGACGTGGGCCAAGAGCACTTTACACTAATTGTGGAGTAAGTGTAGAAAAACACTCATTCAAAACTGGATGGTTTTTAATTCTAATACATATTCAAAATTAATTTTATCAGCATTTTTTTCTCTCATAAATTTGTTCCACTTCAATACTGAAAAAGCACAAAGAATTCATATTCCATCTGGTATGCCATTTTTCAAGCTCGTGTATTCTAGATACGAAGAAGATATTTGAAAGAAGGAAAGAAGGTATTCTCAAATGAAAAAGAGAATAGGCTACAGGATCCAGAACACCTGGTTATTGTACTATATTTCACGCTGACATGATGACTGTAGCTTTAAGCATTTCACTTGGCTATCTCACAGGAATACTTTGAGGAATGATTATTTTGGATACAATTAACTACTAAGGCAGTACTACAAAACAAATGGAAGGTCTACCTCTCACCCCACCATCTAATGCAGGCATGGCATGAAGTAAGCTAAAATTAAATTGACTGATAATACTCATGCAACTTTTTGTGTACCACAGTCTCCTTAAGGGGTCCATCTCCAGCATCAGCTTTTTTGAATATCTGCCCGTCACCATCAGATGTCTTTGAGTGATGCATTTTTTTACTAGGAAAAGAAAAACATAAACTGCTATTATACACTGAGAAAGAATGATCTTCACCACCTACACAACAAAATCTTGTGTTTTGGGGAACATTCTGTACAGCTACGTCACTCAGTGTTTACTATATAGACTGCACAAAAAGTTACAAATGGGCATGTAAAAGGGTATGGAATCTTCATCCCTCAACAGCAACCCTCACGACTGACACTGGGATAGCCATGGTGTATTGAGCAGAAACTTGGAAACAGAGACAAAATTACTATTAAGGATATTTTAGCAGGAATGGAGATGGCTTTGTTGGGGAGGGGTGGGGTTGAAAAATCGAAGTAACAATACTCTCATACAAGCACTATTACTGTCTTGCTATTTAATTCAAATAAGAACTATTTCAGATTTAAACCAAATTTGATTAAACAAATTATAAACATACACATACAAAAATTTGAATTAAAATATTTTTTAAATAATTTTCTCTGTTACATATAATTTAACTAGCTTCTACCCATTTTTCAATTTTTCCACCTTTTAACTTTAGACACCAGCATTTAGAGAACTAATTAATACCTCACAGAGACATTTTAAAATTCTTTCAATATAAAAACTGCAGTAATTACTTAAATCACTGTACTGCTTACAAAGGGCAGACTCAGAGTTATTCTACCATTTGTTTTCTACAATCTTCAACCTCACTCTTTTGGTTTTTGATCTTGGGAATTTTAAGTTAAAGCATCTGTTTAATATGCAGCTAGGGAAACTTGACAAATAGAATGTTTTTCCCATTTAATCTAAAAATATAAACCCTAAATTAAATCCTGGCAATTCTTTTTTTTTTTTTCACCAAACCTTCTTTCTGTATTTTGCCTTTGCAGTGCTGAAACACCACCAAGGGACTCGTTTTGTGAATGTTCCTCTCCATAAGCATCTACAGCAGTACTGTGCAAAGGGTGATCTATAAAGAAGAGAAAACAAACTGCATGAAAACTGCTCCCATCTCTTAAGGCAAGGAGCACTGCTTGCTATTAAGCATTTAGTTAGAGTATTTGTGGTTTGCTACCTATTAAAAAGGAAGTTCTTATTAAAAGTATTATTTGAGGATTAGGAAAAATACGTACTGAAAAGTTTTATGCACCCATCCACCAGCTATTTCTTTACAAACTCAAAACAAAGATGCAGGAAAGCTCGGCATGTACAGTAGGCAAAATATTTTTTACAGTATCTTTAAAGTCTCTCTTTGCTATGGCATACATAAATCTTTGACATACTTAAACAACTTTCTAATTTTTGTTAATATAGATTTTAAGCTGCTTTATTGGATACTATAAGAAGACAGTTACAGCTGTTACATATTTGTAAATGTAGACTTCTTAAAGGTAGCTACCAAAATAGGTTAGAACTCTGGGAACTTTGGGTTTTAGCATGCCTTCTGTAGTATAATTTTTTTTTCAAGCACATTGCCACAAAAATTTTGTCTTAGTTTACATTAGTGTCAGTGGGCAACTTTTTTATAGTCTAAATACATAACACAGAAGTGAGGAAAAGAAGAGCTTTTCATCTTGCTGCCTTACCCTCTTGCTAAATTTTTTATAGCTCATTTTCAATGCTCTTTCTAGCAGTCACATGTATATTTCCATTATTTTCTCAGAGTAATAACAAGTACAGTTGAGAAATAGCTCTTAGCATTTCCTTTACAACTTCTAATTACACAGTTTTTCAACTATTTATATATATATAACAATAACAGAGGACTTTATTCAGGAGCACCTACTTCATCTAAATTGATCCTCTGACTGTATACTGAGGCCTCATTACAGAATTCCAATACAAAGCATGGAAGTAGTTTTAATCTTTCACCAAGAATTGTATGGTTTTATATTATTTTTAAAATAACATTTGAAACTGGCACAACATCATCCCTGTGAATGTCGAAATTTGCTGCCGTGAATACTCTTACAAAAGCAAAAATTTCACTTCATAATTTGTGTAGCTTAGTAGAGAATAACTTAAGTTACTGAACTTTGGGTTTTAAATGTAAATTCTTACACAACTGCAATATTATAATGTGCAAAATTCTACCATTCAGACTATAAAACTTGAATAGCCAGTATTTTTCTGTTAACTTTTACTTGCATATATTACAGCATTATTCTTGTTACTTTCTAAATTATAGAAATTAACATAAAAAACTCTCTGTCTTTCCTGTCTATTACTTTCTCTGGCAAAGAACAAATAACTTTTCCTAGGTAAGCACTGAAGTATTTTGGCCTCGTGGTTTGTTTGTGAAAATCATATTGATATTCAAGTTAATACTAACCAAAGGAATCATCAAGCTCCTCCAGGTATCTTGTTTCTGCTACCTTCAGTATCCTTGAGACATCTGGTTCCTCAAGCAGAAGTGATTTCCAGCGAAGATTGGAATTGGCTTTGTGTTCCTGGATTGGTATGAAATTAACAGCCAGTTTATCCAGGTTTTTGAGTGTATAACAAATTAAATATGACAATGAATTTCAAGAACATTTGACTAGAAATACATTTAACTGGGACAATATTAACTACTGAGCCATGGCATAAAGCATTGGAAGCATGTTTTTTCCTCAGGCTATGGGTTTTTTCCCCTAAGAGATGTGATGGTATAAAATATTTACATGGTGCTATTTGATACTGCACTCTAGCATTGTCTTAGCAAAACCTACCTCCAATTTATAGCTTGGATGTGTCTTTATTTTCTTCTTCGAGGACATTTTGCTATTCAGTATATGCTGAGGATAAAGTCAGTGAAAAATTGTCCCTGACACAAATCAGCTTTCTCTGTGTCAGTACCTGGGAGAGAATGGGAAATCTTTGTTATTTCAATTTATTATGCTCAGCTCACTTCAAAAGCAGTATAACTCACTTCATTAGCCTAGAGCGATGTGTAAGTTATCTATATATAGCCCGCATCAGTTAGTAAAGAGCCAGGCGCATAAAAGAGATAAAACCGCGACTGTACCTTCGCTCCGCCGCTGCAGTTCCCCTCACGCAGGAGGTCCCACCGCGCCCCGCCGAGCGCCCAAAGGCGGGCAGGGCAGACCCTCGTCCCGCCCTCCCGGCCCCGTGTCCCGGCGAACACCGACCTCTCAGGGCACTCTCCCGCCTCCCGCCGCTGTTCGAACTGGGCGCGGCGCCGCCGGGAAAGCAAGAAGGAAGGAAGGGAAGGCGCGGGGAGGAGCCACCGCGCCGGAACAGGAACCGGGACAGCGCCGCCACAGCCCGGCTCCGAGCCCGAGGAAGGCGCGGGGGGTCCGCGCCGTTCATTCCGTGTTTAAAAGAATTCACACAACGCTAACTCTGCTGAGTGTTCTTCTGTTAATTATTCTGACTGAAAAAAACCCCCCAAACCAACAAAACCCACATAACTCCATGTTTTCTTCTCCCCGCCCCCCTTCCCTGAACTGATGCTGTGCATCTGGGAAAACAACTAGACGAGATCACTTCTATAATGACAACCTGAAATCTAAGATCAAAAACTTGCGGCAGTTACTAAGATATTAATTTAAGACACGCAAAAATAGTACTTGCTGTAATACCATGCAAAAAAAAAAAAAAAAAAAAGAGTAGGCTTTACCCTGAACACTTAATTCCATCTCTTGCATTTAAATTACCAATTAAGTTGTTAACATTCATCAAAAGTCTCACTAGGTGAGAGGGGCCCTTTTAAGGTTCACATCTCTTCATCCCCAGGTCAGAGCGTTCTTCCAAAGATTATATGCCGTTCACACTAATATGTCCAGCTACCCCCAAAAAGATAAAACAAAGTGAAATAATCACTTTAGGATTAACAGCTCCCAAGGTCTCTTTAGACTTGTAAGTTGCTGGCTATAGCATCCACCCTCATTCAGCAGTCCCTGAGGCAAAGCTAATACAGCACAGCTTTGTTTCAGTAGTGATATGTGGCTCTTCCAGGAAGGTTTCTTTGACAGAATGTGTTATGAACCTAAACCTTAGATCCAGCTGTCATCTATTAGGAGGGGTGTGGTGACACTTCACTCTTTCCAAGCAGCATTCACACAGACTTGAATATGTTATTGAATAAGGGACAAAAAATTTGGTTTAGATTTCCTTCACTATGGAAGAAACATGTAAAGGAACATACATCATTTACAGGATAAAGTCTACCACGGCTAGGAACAGAAGTGTGCTTAGTATCTCACAATGACACCCATATTCACACGGAGCTCTAAGCAGTGTCCTGGTGCATCATGATGCTTCATTGATCCTGGTATGGTTACTCTGCCCCTGAAGTCTTTCATAACATACCCCTGACTGAAGCCAGATGCACAGTGTAAGGGCAGGAATAAGGAAAACCACTACCACCCCTGAGCTACATAAGAGTTTAAGAAAACTCCAGCTTTCATTCAAGTCATTTATGATGATAGTAAGAACACAACTGCCAGAAGCCATACGGAAAACAGACAAAAAAAATTGAAGATCTGTTTGTTTAGGAATATACTGAAGGAGCAAGCTACATACAACAGCATCCCTTTCTTGCAAATATTGGCCAAAAACTTTAAATATGAACTTTAAGTACGAAGTTACTTTCCAAAAGTAAAAGCGTAAGCAACCAGCCTTTATATTGTATTTAGTATGTTTATAGCAGTGGAGTTTTACAGCGTGTCAGTTACCAAATTACACCCAGGCTTGTTAGTCAGCAGTGTTTTTCTTTGATAAACACATCAAGGAGTTGAAATGCAGAAATATTTATTTTGGTTTCCTTCATTGGTTTTGAAAATTGTTTTGGTTTTATAAAACATAGAAATAGCCAACACTAAGCAAACATTTGAATTCCAATGTAACAAACTACTGCTCTAAGAGTTGACTTGGATTTGTGTACCTTAATTGCACACACGTATGAAATTATGCTACAGAGTAGTGCATTACAATCACACACAAATCTTAGTGCAAACCTTGTTGTGCTTGTATTTTACATATATCCATGTTTTCAAAAAACAGCAATGAATGCTAATGCAAAACCAATTCTGTTAAGGATAGCAAAAAGACTTATGCTGTAATAAGGCTTATTTCTGCTGATTTCTCAATCAAAAGGTAACTAGTTATTTTGCAATTTATCTGGGAATTAGGTTTTTATCCCTGAACAAATACCTATCCTGGGCCAACACACAGTTCTGTTGGCATATATAAATACTTCCAATTGCTGCAAAGCATCAGGCAAAAACATTCTACCTGACCTATTTTGCTATTCAGTGAAGAATACTCAGTGGCTCATACGTAAAGCATGGAAAACAGAGGTTATGTCAGAAGCTCTTCCACTTAGAGGACCTGGCACATTTTTTAAAAATGCATTTTAAATACAAGGTCATTACAGGGAAACAAGTGGCTAGTACAGGTGCAGTGTTTACCCTGACTGTTAGCATAGCTCAGCCTCTGAATGGTTTGGTTTTTAAGTCTCTAGTGTTCTTGCCCAAGTTAGGATCAGCTCATTTGCAGGACTGGCACCACTCCAGAATAGTGACAATGTAGCAGAGGCTACACTTGCTGATTTAACCACATCCACACTTTCAGTGCAGAACCACATCTGTAGACTTACTCTGAAGAACTTCTATTCATCAGTCTCCTTTGTGTGGAATGCTGACTTCCACCTTATGAAAGTACATCTCAGAACTGGTTGCAGATATAGAAGGGAGATACAACTCAGATGCCTTGCCCCAGTTAATATTTGGACTAATGAAAGATGTGATACCAGCTATACAACTGTAAGGGCTTGGGGGTTTTGGGTGGTTGGGTTTTTCTGAACAGACTAAGTAATTTTTCTGAAGATGCAAGATACTTAGAGGCATTTTCATAGCTGCCAAATCCTTTGTGGAATTGACAACTGCAAAACACTGCAGAGAGCAAACATGCTGGCAATAAAACCTCAGCTCCTTGGTGAAGGCAAGTCCCATTTTTGGCCAAGGAAGTCTTAAATAACTTACATATAGTTACCATTTATAGTTAAGGCTCTTTTTGTAAATTGTAGGTCACCATAAAAACAGTATGCAACACAACTTGACAGTAAGGCAGTGTTCCATTTCTTCAATGTTCCTATGGCAAGTACCCATTTTTGTACAAGTTAATGATTGCACAGTTTCCTTCCCTATGTTTGCTGTAGTCAAAATACAGATATGAAGACCAACAGTAGACATCAGATGTGTGCCACTTTCCTCATTCCATCTGCAGTTACATTTTGGCATTAGCATAGAGTTCATCTATCTGTGACTGGAAGTATTTTCGCAGTTCTGGTCTCTTCGCCTTCAGTGTTGGTGTCAACAGGCCATTTTCAATAGAAAACATTTCAGTGTGCAGGACAATGTCTTTCACCTGGAAAATGAAGAGTTACTAGCCAGGCTGCATTCCTTGAAATAGATAAGGCTTTTAAAAACTTGCCCAGATATCATAAAGCCCATCACTTTGAAAAACTTTTCCAAATGAAAATTAAAAGAAGTTTCTGGAGAATCAGATTATAATGGTGTTGAGAAGTTTAAAGAATTAGGTGTTTGGTTCTTACAAGTGTCTTACCTGTTCAAATGACTTCAAACCAGATTCTTTCCCAACTCTCACCATGTCTTCCAGAATGTATTTTTTGACATCCTGTGGATACAGGAATATGTTGTATAGTTTCACGCTTGTATAAGCATCAACTTGAAAGAGTTTATGCAGAACAGCTGTTTAGTTAGATATGTCTCACCTTGTTTTTGCATAGCTCTTGATAGGAGCCTTCAATTCCCTTTTTCTTGGCCCAGTTGTGCAGAGTATCAGGATCAGGTACCACAATAGCTACTAAGAAGGCCTAAAAAGGAAGTTTTTTCAAGCTTTTTTTCTTTATGCCAACACTTCAGTTCCTACATATTTCTTACTAGTCAGTTAGATTTTGGAGGGAGTTTCTGATCCTGCTGTACAGTCGGCAGCTCTCTGCTACCTGAACACAGGACTGCAGTTCAGAAGCTTGCACTTGAGAGAATTACTCTTAAGATCCACACTTCTATTTACACTTGAAAGAACTTGGATATCTTGGGGGTTTTCTTGGTGTGGGGGGTGAAGTTTTCTGTATTTTTTGTTGGTTTTCCCTACACACACATACTGTTAGTAATTTATATACAGTCATTAATAACCAATTAAATTAGTTCAGCTCCCCTACCTGGTCTGGAACTAAATACAGAAATATGCTATATAACTGCTGGACTCCCTTCAGAACCAAAATGTGTAGTGATGAAAATTTAAGATTTCAGTCCCAAAGTTTGGGGTGGAGGCAAGGAAGAAAAACTTTTCTCCAATCTCCTTTTGTAGTAATTTCTTAAATTACCCGAAAAATGCTTACCTGCAAGCTCTCTCCATGAACAAACACCTGTGCAAGTGCTTCACATCGCAGATACACATTCTCTATTTTCTCTGGTGCTATGTACTCTCCCTGGGCTAGTTTAAATATGTGTTTTTTCCGGTCAATGATTTTCAATGTACCATTCTGTTGACAGAAATAACTTCCACTCAGAAGAGGCACTTCAAGTGATAAACCCATCTACACAGCTTAAGCATGCTTAGTAAAACTGTGCTAGAGCCAGAATACTGCCAAACTAATGGCAGAAGGGAACAGGTTACACATCCATCTAATCTAAACTAGGCAAAGCCTCAGGACTAATACTGCTAATACTTTTTTAGCCCCAGGCATACAGATTTAGCTACAACAGTAACTATCCTTCTCCTCAAATTACTTGTCTTTCACCTAATTTATTCTGTTCAATATCAAATGTTTTCTATTTTATTTGTTAAATCACTGCTAATAGCTATAAAAGTACCATTTCAGCTATATATGTGAACTTACTGGTAGCCATTTCCCAATATCTCCTGTATGAAGCCAGCCATCTTTGTCCAGAGCTTCTGCCGTTTTTTCTGGATCTTTCAAATAGCCACGGAACACAATTGGCCCTTTTACACACACCTGAAAATAGCAGTTTGTTAATGTATGAGGGAAAGTTAACAATCACTATTTGCAACAAATGCTTTTCTCCAGTGGTTCTCAAAGATCCCCACTAAAAAGACAAGATGAAGTTCATGTGTTTGTGCAGATCTCTACTCACGGGTTTTGGAGACTTAACATTTTCCATTACTATGAAGTATACTCTAAGAAGTCATTGGAAGCATCTGTTCCCTTCCAGTCTAGCAGGAGTTTCCTACCCACTATTTGAATAAACTCGATTTATCAGAGGAAAAATATTTTTATTTATGTGAAGAAATTCTGCTGGATCCAGAAATACTACCCCTCAGCCTGGCAACATGTTCATTTCAGCTTTTTGTGCATTTTTCGCTAAAACTAAGCGGGTGGGGAAAGCCATGTATGAAGTCAATGACCCATTTGTTGTCAAAAAGTCAACCAGTTAACACCTAAGGACTTAGAGCACTCAAGACTTTTCTATAAAGAAACAAACTTCAATTTAATGAAATTGCTGGCTATGTGTGTACCAAGTAGAAAACCAAGAACAACTTCTCTGAATATAACTGGATAAATGGGAATTGTTAGGATAAAAAAAGTACTTAAAGATATGAGAAAAGGACCAACATGATTAAAGGTTTGTAGGTGAAGAGGTTGCCACAATCAGGTCAGACCTTACAAGCTAAATTAAAACAGAATATCTGTAAGACAGATATTTACATAAAATTAAAACAACTATTCAGGAACACAAAATAGAGCCCGAAGCATCCAGAGACACTCCCAGCTTTAAGTATTTTCTTAGCAGTGTAACAGCCAAAGTTGTAAGTTTTCTTTGGTGGGGAGAGGGGTGACACAGTATACAACTTACTATTTAAGGATTGGCAGGACTATAGACAACCTTCCCTAAGAATGAGAACACAGATAGGCAAGATAAACAAGATTGATGCAAAACTTAAAGTGCCCACTGCACACAACTGTTGAGGAATCAAGAGTCCAAAAACCTCAAAAGCTCTATAAAATAGTCCTCAGAAGCAACAAAGGATTCAAACCCACTAGCATGGGAGTGACTTGGCATACATGGTAACAGGAGACAGTAAGAAGGGTCTGGGCAACAGTATCAGAATTCTAGAACTAAATCTAGAAGATATGGGATAGAAAAATGCAGTCTAAGTTAAGAGCAAATGGAGAAAAAAATATCAATAAAGGCCAGTAAAATACTAGGCCAACTATTATTCTAGGGGATTAGTACAATTGTAAAATGGGCAAGGAACTGGCTAAAAAGTCTTCAGGCACTAATATAGATTCTCAGACTAGAAGAAAATACTAATGTAGTTCAGTAACCAATTCTTGAAAAACTCATCCTAAGTATTCAGCATGCTGGTGAACTGCAGTACAATTAACATGAGATGTCAAACAGGAGGGAGATTAGATCATTAGCGAGAGTTCTGATGACCTTGTAAAGACAGTACCAAACTTGCAACCAAACCAATGTTCCAGTCAAGTCCAAAGACTGACCAATCAAATGTTTGATTTTTCACAGCTCCTACAACCATAGGAAGGCAGTAGATGAAAGCTTTTCCCAGTAGATACAGCAAACAATTTATCTGTATCCTGCTAACTGGCACTAAGACCTCATTTTCATATGACCATATATAACTCTATTCACAAATTTATCCTTCTTGAACATGGATAACTGGCAAAGGTGAAAGCAAGGCTGACAGAGCAGAGAATACTGAAAGCTTACTCTCAGAAGAATAGGAGTATTTAATCCTCCTTATTGTTTGCTTTTCACCTGGAAGACTTATTTTAGGCAAATGGATAAGGAAAGTCAATTCCATAGCCATGGACTTCAAGTTCTGTGAAACAAGTTGCAACACTTTTTTATATTCAGGATAGTTCACACTGAGGAAGTTTGTCTTTCAGGTCTAAGACAGTACCTAATATATTAAGGGGCTACCACTTTTATTCTGGTCCAAAGTAACTCCTAATGCAGCCAACTTTTACAGCAAGTGCAAGCAAAAGATTTTAAAGAATTTTTTTTTTTAAAAGAAACAACTGTTTCTTATTATAAGAATTTATACTCAATTCCTCTAGGAGACCAGGCTTTAAAAGCATATCTAAAGTGTCACCACCAAGCCCAGCAAAATCCTTGAGTATTTCTGTCTCTAGCCTCATACAAACTACAGCCAAAATAAAGATTATAAATTGTTTGTAGCCACAAAGCAGTCAATTTCTTAAACTACTTTTTAACTTATTCATTGCTCACTCCCCAGCTGCCCTCACAGCTTTTCAAAAGCACATGAAAGACACCACATTTAATTTGCTTTCACGGCTTGAGGAAAGTAAATTACTACACAGACATCTGTTCAAAGTATATACACCAAGTTCAATTATTTTACTTGGAAAAAATATTTTAAAAGACAGCATTCTGTACAAAGCTGAGTCCTCAAAGTGCAATTTGTAAAGCATGTTCAATTTGCACAGGCTGCATTAAAAAAAGGCAGAAAAATGTGCAGGTACTCATTACAAAGCAGCAGCAGCCTTCATGGCATTTTATCTCCATTTCTCTTAAGTATTGCAGCCACTTTAAATTACCTCATCTCACACATCATGTGCTAGGTAACCAGCTACATGCATCAGCTGCTCTCCAGCACTTGGCAGTAGCGTGGCAGGGAAGTTCTCTGCTAGCATTCTGCTGAAGGATAAACGCAGTATGAGATGGCTACTTCTACCTTCTCAACCATCCTACACAGCTGGAAGCTGGTATGGTGGTCACACAACCATATCCCTGTGGGATAACATGTTACTATGTAAGCTGTTTTTTCTCCCCTCCAATATACTATTTCCTGGTTCACTTCTGTGAATCATCAGCTGTTATTGCATGCAGGCACCTTAGATTTTAGGTAACAGGCCATGTTTAGCACTTTTACCAAACTTAGTTGTTATTTCAGTAACAAAAAACATTTTCCAAGGTTTCACAAGAGGCTCATATTGACCTTCTGAAATTACTTACCTCACCCTCTCCTTTGGAAGCCAAGTAATTCATTTCTTGTACATCAACAAGCTTGATGATATTGCATGGCATTGGTGCTCCAACATGACCTATTAAATAGACAAACACCTCCACTGAACTGCTTTTTAGCCAGATTCTTAAAAAAAATAAGCTGGTTTCATACTGAAGAAAAATGGAAAACTGACTTCTGATAGCTTAAGATTTCTGGCACTGAAACATTAAATAGCCAGATATCCTTAAAATGTTACAAGCTGAACCACATACTCCAGCCTGCTTTTTCTTATAATCAGGATCCTCACTCTATAGACATAGAGTCAGCAGAAGTCCCATTATAGTTTCAATTATCAATATTATTTCAGTTAGGGAGGTAGAGATGTAGCAGCTGACAGAAGTGCAGACTCATCATTCCATCACCAAAAAATGCTATTTAGATTTCCAGCACATTCATTTTCCAGAACATTCACAGCTATTTAGGGGTAGAAACTTCAAGGGATCCCTTCAAGACTGTATTTCATTTGAAGAAAACCAATCTTATCCTTCATGATAGGTGGTACTGAAGATTAAACAATATCAGGGACCTCTGTAAAATTTCAGCACCCTGACCTTTAACAGATAGGCAGACTATTAAACATCATACCTGCTGTCCAGTCACCAGGTAATGACAGGGAGCATCCAGCTGTACATTCAGTCTGTCCATAACCTTCATAAAACTAGAGTGTGGAATCAAAATATTATCTAAACCATTAAACATACTTCATTAAAATGAAATTAATATTTTGATTCTTTTTTCTAGTTGTTTAAATTTGAGTGTAACAAAATTCCCAGCATCTTCTACAAAATACTACTATACTAGTTTTATCACAATATACAATTTTAAGTGCTTATATGCCACCTTCAGTTCCAATATTTACTCAAAGTTTCTCTCAATTTCACATAGCTTATGACACCTGTTTAAATTAAAACAGAAAACACCAGAGGAAGAAAAAGAGAAATAAAGAACCATAACACTAGCAGTGACTTCATTCACATCATTTAAAGACAGGTTTGTCCGAGACAGCCAGGAAAAGAATCCCTACACTCCATCACAGCTCTGTGATTATTATATACAAGACAGGCTTTTCTGTGCAAAATTCATTGTTACACCAGCACACCCCTGAGAAACTGGAAGAGGTTACAGAGGCCTGATATTTTACAGTATTTTTGGTTTCTATCCTTGAAATTCATTTCAACCCATTTGTTCCATTCTGTGCCATTGTTATTCAGGTTTCACCTCCAAAACATATACTCTGAAGAAGCTTTGAAGATAATGCAATGCGTGCAAACTGATTCACCTCAACCTCATCTTCAAAGTAAAAACACTAACAATATCATCACATGGATTATTAGATTCTCTAAAGTAGCTGCAAATACTCCTGTATGAAAGGCAAACCCCAGAAACTTAATCTATTGCTTACAGCAGCCCACCAAAAAAAAAAAAAAAATCTTCCCTTTAAGACAGGTCAGCTGGTTAGTTCATTTAAAAGACTTTGGGATGAATTCAGAAATTTCAGGGACTGAGAGAAACTCAGAATAAGACTATGAACTAGTCTCCAAGAATACTACAGAGTTATCCATATAATCAGACTACTGGAAATGCTCTAACATCAAAGTTGGAAACAGGTATCAAAATATTTATATTTTAGGATTAAGGACAGGCAACTCACCTGACACCCAAGAGCTGTTCTCAGGAAGGTCAGTACACTTGCAGATACAGGTGCTGCTCCTGTAACCATCAGCCTTACTTTTCCTCCCAAACTTGCCTACAACAGATACAAGATACTGTGGACACCAAAAGCATTTTAGAGATATTTCCAGAGTCACCTTCTATTCCACCCTCAGCCACTGTTCACATACAGTGCCACCCACAAGTGTTAGAGAATAAAGTTTAGTCGACTATTGCAAGCTGTCTTTCTTGCAGTGTTTTTAGTCTCATTAATGGCTGGAAGACACAGTATCTCAAACAAACAGTATCTATGCTGTGGTGTCACTGCACTGCAGACTCTGCCAAAAGTTTGAAGAGCTTAAGCCATGGCCTTACAGCACTGGCTTTTTTTAACTGCCTTGTATCAGCTTCTCATACATCCTGAATGCTATAAAAAGCAGCCAGGGGCATGTTGTACAGCCAAGGTTAAGGCCATAGCAAGTGAGTGTCAGATATAACAGCAGGCATAACTTACTAGTAACCAACAGGGAGGAGACAGTGGGGGCTACAGGTGGCACTGTGTCATATTTAGCATTCCTCCTTCAGAAGGACAGTGTTTGCTTTCAAAGTGGTAAGAAAGAAGCACCAGACTGTTTTAGAGTAACTTCCTTAATACAGTTAGCTGACACTATGAAGACTAAGGGAACTGAGAAAATGAGGTTGCAAATAAAGACAGCTCTGATTTTTATTCTGAGTAGCCTTTAATCAGTGACAAAAGCCATACCAGATTATAAACATTCATATGAAATTCAGTAACTGCAAACTTCAACTCAGAGGCTTTCAAGCATACCTGTATTTTGCGGAAGATGACTTTATCCCAAAAACTGTTATTTCTAACTATACCACTTCTGAGTTCTGCTTCTTTCCTCCTGGAAGCAAAATCCAGCAGCCATCTCTTTAATGAAGTATCTGCCTGTCCAAAAATCTATGAAGAAAAATGAACTACAGTTAGAAGCCTGGCAGACTACCTAACATCCCCTTTTCCTTACAGATGCATTTCCTTAACAGTGAAAACCAAGGAAATTAAAACAACCTTTAGTGGTAGGCATCTTAATTCTAGTAAGAAATACTTGTGCATTTTTATTTTAACCTCTACCTCAGTTCAAGAGTTGAAATTACACTTAACTAATTCTTGATACCCAAACTGTGTGATGCTGTTTCAATATATTTTTTTCATTAAAATGTATGAATGAAAAGGGATGGCTTATTTTTCTATTCTAGTATCATCAAAATTCAAATTGAGCATAATCAATCAACGCTAGGTGCTTTCTGAAAAGCACCCTATCATAACACATAAAGTAACACATGGTGTTCTGAGGAAACGCAGGCAACTTCAGAAACATTAAATGGAGATCTGTCTTGCATTTACAAACCTGCACTTTAAATCACTTGTCAAAGGCTCCTTCCAGTTGTTCTCAGGAAGCCACAGAGCAGACTCAACAGCAAACCACACATTTGTTTATTCACTTGGGAAAAGGAAGACCCAGCCATGCTTCAGCATCATGCCCCCACCACTCAAGTTCCCCAACTTGTTCACTTCATATGCCAGGTTACTGCGAGGCTGGTGAGGGTGAAACAGTGCTGCAGCAGTGTGAAAGCCTCAGGGCACCAGACTTAACAAGCAAGAGGACATCATGAGAAGAAAGTCCCAAGCTTTGGCTCTGCTTCTCAAATTCCAGTACAGAATGTGTGTGCACTATGAGGCACTGCATTTTTAGCACTAAAGGCTGGTGTCAGAATTTCCTCCCCTCCAATGAATTTTGGTCCTGAGGCCAAACAGAACCTTGTGTTACTTGCTGTTCCTCTAGTCTCGTGATCAGAGAAATGTCCTGGCTGAGACAGCATAGACAGCTCTACCATTTCTTTGGCAGTCACAGGACTTAATATCCTTTAAATCCTCTGGCTGTATCCTACAAAGAGTCAGTTGTCAATACGCAAGAGGACAACTTAAAATCTGAAGTTCAAGAAAGAATCTGCTTCCAAGTTCCCATCTCAGATGACCCTGAGAAGGCAAGCAGCACACACAGGAGAGTGGAGATAATGACACATCTTCTGTCTCCAGCACTCCCAGCTGGCTGGTTTACAGTTCTCCCAGCTAGAACACACTGGCTGCTGTGTAGGAAACTTGTGTGTGTCCATGCAAACATACGCAAACACCTGACCTTGCTTTGCAAATTCCACTCCATGAGTCAGATGCTAAGAGTGTGGCATGCAGATGCCAAGTTTCATTTTCATGTTGTAGACAGGACTTAAATAACTTGCTCAGAGCAAAATAGTAAGTCATTTATCAGAACAGAGGACCACGTTCCCTAGTCAGACTTTTGAACACCAGTATTTGCTGCCTGAAAGTGTTGTAATACAACCAGTACTACTCCCTGCACTTTCACATCTCTTTTAGGAAGAGAAACACAAATTTCTTAGCATGCCCCATTTAATATTCCAGAGTACAGCCAGTTTACTTCTACCCTGGCAGCACAAACTTTATGAATTCTCTTAAAAACCCTGCTCAGGTCTAGACACATGCCTGTAGACTTACCTTGTCAAACATTCTGTTCAACAGTCTTGGTACTACAGGAAATATAGTTGGCTGCAGTGTTTTTAGGTCATCCATAAGTAGTCTGATATCCCCTTGAAAGAATCCTATCCGAGCTCCATGGCACAGAACCACGCACTATTAGAAAAAAGTAAACACTGAAAACACAGGAAGTACCATGTGTTCTAGCTGTATATATATATATGACATATCCCATGCAGTGTGGACGGTGCAGAATCCACCTTAAATCCTCTCAGCTTCCAGACTAGTTCTGCAGCGTTCTCAGACTATAAGATGGGACTAGAAAGACGAGGTAGCAAGACCTGCCTAGTGTACACAAGCCAAAGACTATCAAGCTTAGCACAAAGCTTCTATGCAAAAAGGGCAGTTGGCCAAATAAGGCAATGTCAGTGACTCAAGAGGTAACAAGATTGAAAAGCAGAACTTCTCCATTTAAAATATTTAATAAGCTTATTAAAAATACTAGACTTCTGTTTGTTCCCTGATATATACTAAGGAATTCTGCATTTAAACTCAGCACAAGCTATTTACTAGTCCACAGGGCACTTCTGCCTTATGCTACTTCATTCCCATTCTCCTGAACTCTTATTTTCCTTCTCATGTCGCAGGACTGATGTGAGCAGAGGATTTGTTAGGTGATCAAGATGCTCTTTAAAAGATTCTGGCAGAGCCGCTGCTTATTTCTGCATTACTTCAGACCTACACAAAGGAAGGCAGACTTAATCTTGTTGTGTTCCATATTCTCTGTTAAGAGTCTAGAAGCTTCACCACCACCCACTCCCTTTCTTTCTCCTATTTTTTTTTTGTTTTAACTTATTCTTTTTAACATCTCTTCTTTCCTTAGGTTTATGCCTACCTGTTTTTATTTCTCCAACTTCCTCCATAACACCTACTCCTTCATTCCCTGCCATCCATTCTCTCATTTTCTGCAAGAGACATGCTAAAGTGTCACTTTTCCCCTTCACCTGTGTCTTGCCACCATCTGCTAAAAGCAGCAAATGTATCAGTCCAGATGGACTAAGCAGCAACTAGCTTCACTAGGTGCAAACATATTTGTCATGTCGAGTTCATTGACCCTCTAACTTCCTTATGAAGCCAAAACATCAACAAACAACAGGACTCTGAAGATTGCTTCTCACAGAGCCTGTGTTCATACCTACTCCAAACAGTAACAAATCTTTCCTGCTTTCTACCAAAAGACTTCTTGCTTCACGTCTTCATGTAAATATACAAATAACTACCTACTTTGTACAGGCTTCAAACAGCAGAGGAATCCTGCAATCCAAACACTTTCTTTTCATTTTATCCTTTAGAAAAAAAGTTCCCATCCTGTCTCTACTGCATGGTCAAGAGCAGAGCTGTTACCTACAGAGCTTGTATCTTCTGGTGCAAGACAGGGGAGTAAGACAGTGAAGTATGACCGCTATCAATGCTACCAGGAGAAAGAGTGCTGAAATCCTAGGAGTGCCTGTACACCTCAGTTATGCTCTATTCCCAATCTTCATAATGTAAGACACACACAAATACACATTTTTGTATGTATACATACACACCATTGGCAGAAAGTTTAGGTTTCCTAACGGAAATCACAGGACAATTTCTGGCTCCATGTGCCTTTTCACATTTGCACAGATGTTGTTTATTTCCCTATACAAATCCTGAACATTTGTATTTGCAATCTCACCTGAGGAAGAGGTGTTAATTCAACTTCAGTAAGTGCAGTAATTAAATACCTGTGCCTCTGCAGTACATAAGTAGTTTGAGGGAATTGTATCCTTTTAGTAATGTATAGCACTCAACTACAGGCTCAGAGGTCCTCAAGACTGCCAGTATTAAGACAACCTGAGCCCCCTCATTCTCAAAAATTAAGCCCCAGATTTTTCTGTGCAATAAAATGAATGATCCAAGAGAACTTCAAAGTTTGTCACTGAAGTGGCATTAATAGCCACTTCTGTTTCCTGGAAGAGAGTTACACAGAAGAAAATCCCCTTCCTCTTTACAGAAATTTTCTGGAAGCAATGGTAAGTTTAACTAACTTAAAATTAGTTTTGTGTAAGCAAACAGGATGCCACATTATAAAACAAGGTTTTGAAGTTTGCAGACTAAAGAACGGCATGGATTTTTAACAGTGCACTGATTATACTGGAAGGGACTTCTAGGCAGTGTACATGTGCTAAGGGATTGTCTCATGTTCTAGTAAACCAGTTGCTTATTAACCCTAGCTCTAAGGTTAATGTTTACATTTTAGCATGAAAACCAATGGTCTAGTGCTCACTGGATACTATTTATGGGACACTGTTCTCCTGAACGTTATTTCAAGCTTTCATATACATGTGCAAGAGTCAAGAAGCAAGACCATGTATCACCTGGATCCAAGAGACACGGATTCTGTAAGACAAGCAAGCTTCTCAGTAATTCAGTATAACAAACAGATGCTTACCTCAACAATCCTCTCAAACATATGAGCCAGGGGCAGGAATGATATCAGAACATCATCGGAGGAAGGCATAAATGTTTTCTGAAAGTGTTAATAAAAGTTTAATTCTCATCGATTCTCTATTTTGCCTAAGAAACACAACAGTGAAATCTAGCATCTAAACTCTAGAGCACAGCCCTTGCTTTAGTTTTGTTTGTAATGAAGCTGCTTTGTCTTTCATCAAAAAGACTGCAGCAATGACTTCTAGCATGAGTAAAGACACACTGCAGAAATTATAGTCTTCTAGAGGTGATTACAGTGACCAGATTATTGTAACTTACTATTCATAGGACTGTGAATGGAAATAAATTCTGATAGAAGCCAAAGAAAGTTCCATTACATACACCAGGAGGGAGAGGAAACAAAAAGAGGTTAAAAGAACATGCCTTAGGGGTTAAAAAACCCACTTTCATCTTAGATCACTAAGTTTGCTTGAACAATTTACACTAAGGTTGATATCAACAGTGCCTTACTTGAGCTAATTGTGAGACCAGTTGCTTAATTTAAAGACAGTTCTGTTTTTATAGTACTTGGCAAAAAAAGTACAACTGTATTTTTAATTGCATTTGCATATGTTAGTACCATCTTAACTAGCCTACAGATGAACTTCAGTTGTCTACTGTAAGCTATAAGTTACTGCTATATCAAGAATACAAAGTCATGCTCCTTGCTCCTTTATGCAAATGCTTTAAATATTTTCAGTGTTTAAAATACATGATAGCTTCTCCCATCCTCAGGGGAAAAAGGTTAGGTTCTACACACACCCTCTAACAGAGCTTGTGCTAATTAGAAACCTTATATGCCCATGGCAGAATGTAACATACATCCACCACCAGGATCTCTAACATTTTTGCTTAGATCAGAACAAATTGTATACCTTTCAGTTTCTTGACAGTGACAGAAGAAACCAGTAAATATTGAATTCTGACTAGCAGAAACAGAGAGCTGTCAAGTTACATTTGCACTTGTCTCTTACTAAAAAATTAAAAGTCAAAGTTAATGAGATTTCAATGTTTGTTTTACTCATGAGATTATTTCCCTTCATGCAAGTCTACAATGTTAATCTTTGCAGTTTACCTCTGTAGTTTTCACAAAAGCTGAAGCATTGCTGACTATGTTTTGATGAGTGATCATAGCAGCTTTAGGGTTTCCTATGGAAGAAGGACATCAAGATTCAACAGTGAAATTTAGATTCTTTAAGTTAAGCAACGGTAAAACTGATATCATTCTTTGATATTAATACATTTCTTATGTATCAACTAAACAAAGGCTGAAAAGTTCGTAACACTTTCAACAACAGCTGGCAACAGTTGAGTAAGTTTGTGCTGAAGGCCTGAAGTTTAAGGAGATTAAATCCTTAAGAAATTGTTGTGTCTCTTGGATAAGCTTCTCATTCAAAATTCAACTGTTCTGTGAAGATGCCGCTATCAAACCCAGATTAATTTCCATTCTCGTGGAAATTTAAAAGTGTAGCTTGTCACTGTACTCTTTCCTTTTGCTCTGTGCCAGTGTTGGATATTAACTTAAGTGTCAAGCTAGCGACATCTTGACAGCCTTTCTGTTTTGGTCTTACAGCAAGGCTGCTTAGAGGTATGGAACAATTTTGCTAATACAGTACAAAAAGGACCATGGAAGAATTGATATATCGTCTGAAGTCTGATGGAGAGCCCTTATTACTATGCAAATACAGGTTCACTATTTAATTTACTTCCAAGACCAAAAATGTAACACCTCCACCCCCAATACTGCAACCCCATATTGATCAATGGGGAAAAGAAAAAAAAAAAAAGAAAGATATCAACAGAAGCCTTACCATAACACTTCCCCAGCTATTACTTGCCAAAAAGATGCAGCAGCAGGGGAAAGTCTCAGAAAAAAAAAGTAGGAGGGCTTCTGAATCAATTTTGCACATATAGGACAATAAATTCTGCACAATGTAATGAGGTACCTGTTGTTCCACTGGTGAAACAGATGACTGCTAGATCTTCTGGTTTTGGAGGCTATGAGAGTTAAGAAAGTTTTAGTATGGTTAAGATAACAAGGAAAATTATTTTTCTGGACAAAACATCAAGATACTAGTGTTACTTCTGAGCTATGGGAGATCGGGAGATTCGCTAGTTTGATCTAAAGAATGCTAACAGCTCCAGATTGTCACTTGAACTAATTTCATACTTACCATAGGTTTTTGCCTGTGTGCTCTTCCCAGCTCCTACAGAAAGGAGAGAAAAGGGAGAGAGTTTAGACATATGCATGTAACGCATGTAACTTTCTTGCTTTAAATATATCAAACATTACCAAACACCATAATACTTCACTATTTGGACTGTTTGTTATAGCATTTTAACTCGTTTAGCAACCTGACCCTAATGGGTGGCATCCCTGCTCATGGCCAGAGGGTTGCAGCTATATGTTCCTTCCAACCCAAATCATTCTATGATTACCGTAAGAGTAACAAAGACTTTAAAGGACTTTTTAAAAACATATGTGATAACTACTATGTTCTAGAAATACAAAAGTGATAACTTATCTAAAGCTCATAGGGTTTTTTTCCATCTAGTATACCAGAGGTCATGCTCAAGGGAATGCTAGAGGTTTAGCAGTGTTATTGACATGACAATCAATCCTATACTTCATTCAGAAGATGTGCCACTGACAATTGTTGAATAGATGAAGCAAGATCCATCTCAGTAAGCATCTCACAGTATTACTGCTTTGGAGAAGGAAGACACTTTTCCCATGGAAGAGGTGGTTTCATAGAATCATAAATTGGGTTGGAAAAGACCTCAGAGATCATCAAGTCCAACCCTTGGTCCAACTCCAGTCCGTTTACTAGATCATGGCACTAAGTGCCATGTCCAATCTCAGTTTAAAAACCTCCAGGGACAGTGAATCCACCACCTTCCTGGGCAGGCCATTCCAGTGCCTGACCCCTCTCTCTGTAAAGAATTTCTTTCTAATCTCCAGCCTAAATTTCCCCTGGCAGAGCTTAAGCCCATGCCCCCTTGTCCTATTGCTAACTGCCTGGGAGAAGAGACCAATCCCCACCTGGCTATAACTTCCCTTCAGGTAGTTATAGACAGTGAGGAGGTCACCTCTAAGCCTCCTCTTCTCCAGACTCCTTTTATACAGGAGTGGAGGTACAGGAATCTCTCATGCAGAACCTCTTCCATCTCCCTCCTTACTTACTCAGGCCTGACCATTAATGTCAGGGGTCTTTAGGCAGAAGCAAAAGCACACCAAAACAAAGGACATAATAATTAAGAAAAAGTACTTGCAAGCTGATGTTCAGGATCTATGAGGTTTAAGGTTTCAAATCAAGACATTACTGTTGCTGCCTATTTAAGGTAATACTAGCTTAAGGACTTATGCAGGTTAAAGTGGACCTTTTGTTAAGTACAGCTTTGAAAGCACCCTTTGAGGACAGACATCAACTTCCCCATTGCCTTTAAGTTCCAAGTACACAACAACAGTACTATGCATTCCTTTACTAGCCCTAGACTTCCTTTAGTATGATAAACCTCTTTTGGTGATCTGAGAGGTACAAGACAAAAGGAATGTCTGGAAACAGTTAACATTCCCATACCTGCAGGCTTGACTTTTTGAAAGTGTGCATTATGCAAAGACTTGCTATTAGGACAACACAGTTGTCTGCTCAAAACCCTCATCTGCATTTCAAGTACCAGGGTAAGCTCAGCACTTCCCTACAACCTGCTTTGAGTAAGATCTGGTATTTAACTGAATATACAGCTAAGATTTCCAGACACTTCTTTTGATCTCCTAGAACAGAACTCCCCTATTTTTCCCTATTAAAGAGACATTTATTTATAGCTACTCTGCAATAAGTAGCCACAGGATACATATGATTCTGGGCATCAAAAACCAAGCTGATGGCATCTTAGGGATACACAGAGGAAGTGGTCACATAAGCCAAACACAGCTCAGCAATAAGCTCAAGACAGAAATTCAGAAAACAAGTACTTCAAACTAGAAATAGTAATTCTATCGCAATCTAAGCTCCTAAAAGGTTGATAGTTACCTTCCTGGAGAAAGCAAGTCTCTACCCTTAAAAAAAAAAAGTGATAAAACTTATTCCTCTTCAGTGAAGCACTGTTAGAAATATTTAAGGTTGCCTCTAACTTATCTTCAGAGATTTAAACAAAAGGCTCTTGGAATACCTGTTACTTAACAACACAATGTTTTGGATTAATGCAGTAAGAGCTACAAGTACTACTGAAAGTCACTAATTAAGCATATAAACTTCTAATGTGAAAACAACATTCACCCCCAGTTTTGGTTTTATGTAGATAAAAGATCCAGTGGAAAGCATCTTCACCTGTCAAAAGCTGCAGTTCCACCCAAGGAAAGATGATGATTTTAGTGTAACAACTTAGAGTTGGGTCAATCCTTTTCCAGGTCCTACCCAAACCTTTGGCCAGTGGAGGTCTATGCCACTTACTCTGCATGATGTTTTTAGCCCCCTTTCAACCTGGCTGCTCTGCTGAGGTTACTTAGCTACAATATAGTCAATGAACTTTTAGAAGCCGACGTTTTTGTATCTTTACCAGAAGGTGGCCCTGTTAACACAGCTGTCTTTAACTGCTATGAAAAGAAGTTCAGCTGAACGAGGCATTTCACACGAGTTACTGACACCTGCACAAGACAAGCACACTTATCTGGAGATATTCAAAGCCTGGTGAGCCAAGCCTTTACCAGAACTCCAGCTGAAACCAGACTAAATTCAGTTTCATAATCTCACAGTAAAGACGTAATTTATGCAATTTGATCTTGGGAAAGCGTTCTCCAAATAACAAGTGAAGTTATGAAATACACTTGCATAAGATCTATGCAGACAAAATAACTACAAGCAAAAGTAAGACTTGGACATTAGGCAGTTAATCAAAATGGTTTCTACTTCCAAAACCTGGAAGTCTCATTCCCCTACATCATAACCTCATTCTGTAAAAAAGTTTACTGACATTTTCCTTCTTCCCAGGAAACATCCTGTAGATTCAGTGTACAGGGGAAAATGCCATTTTTCGCAAGACCAAAACCTACACAAGCTCTTTTTGAAGTAACTATTTCTGAAGTATTAGTCATGATATATAATTATCGTGTTGTGCTTCACACAGGCAAGCCTTAACACTCAGATCTAATGTTGAGTCTGGATCATGTTAATAAGCTTTCATTCTGTCATCTTGGCATATCCACTTTTATACTTTAAGCACTGTGAAATACTATTATCAAGTTGTTTTCTATTATTTTTTATATTTTTGTGTAAATGTCAATCCAAGAGGTAAGTATTTTGAAACTAATCCATTACAACGGGATGAAAGCAGTAAATAAGGTTAAGCATGCTTACCTCTATTTCTCTCATGCTGAAGATTTCCACGCCACACTTTTTGCCACGTTCCACAAGATCCGCACCAAAAGACTCCATGATAACAATGGTGTTGAGTATTGGAGTTTCTCCCTTTTCCACACTGGTTAGCAGAAGTTTGGCCTTGTCAGGTTTGTCACAGAAAACCAATGACAAGTCAGCTGATGGAAGAGAACTACATTATCAATATGACAAGTTGAGTTTAGACTAGATTCATACATACTGCAGTATGTCATAATAGAAGACTTTTCTGAAGAAGCCTATAGTTCTGCCCTTAGGCAGCTCTGTCATCATATATTGACTTGCTGAACTACTGAAAGTGTCCTACCTTTGTTCACAATGTATGCAATTGCTTCAGCTCCCAGTGTATCATAGAGTGGTACCACCACCATGGAGAATGCATAGCATCCCTGTTCAATGATGACCCACTAAACAAAAAGAAGAGATGTAAGTCACTATGTCTTGCTTATTGTAACAGACTGTCACAAAAGATTCATATTTAAATTCTAACAAGGAAGATAATAGGACAGAGCTTATTTGGACAAGTCTTTCTATAAAATAGGTGTCAATTTGTATAATTTATTTACTTTGAAGACCTACTCAGTTTTTACCTGTGAAAGGAAGAAAGAAAAAAACCCAAATAATAACGAGCTATGGGAAAGAACTATTGTGTTTGCTCAATCCAAACCAAAACTTACTTCCAGAAGAGATGATTTTTAGTAACTCAAAGAAAAAGTAATTTATTTACAAATCCAGGTTTGTTTTTTAGTGGATATTTAAGCAATTAAGATGCTGGGATTTTCTCTATCAGGGGTTTTCCCCAACAGCTGTTCCCTGAACTGACAAATGTGAATCATTTCACACAAAAAAAACCCTTCACATAATCTTGTGGCTGGATTACTTACTATGTTTGGGATGTTACAACACCCATCCAGTATTTTTCAGAAGGGAAAATCCCAGATTTAAAATTGCTGGCTTAAACAAGCCTTTTCAGCTCATTCCTGACCCAACTCAAAGCAATGCAACTCAAGCACATTTTGTCTCTGTGGTCCAAGAGCAATGCTCTCCTTCAGAAAATCCAGTTACCCAGCAGTCAAAGAATTTACACCCAAAGATCTATAGAGAAACAGTTCAAACAGGCACAACACAAACATGTCTACCTTTTTTACTTCCAGTTAATCATGTTATATGCACAGGAAACTGAACTGTAGTCTCTAACACCATGTAATTTAACAGCTTCCTAGTTGTATAAATTCCAGCCTTTTTGATCACAGAAATAAAATTGTCGCTCTTAGAATCAGAATTCCAGCAGGAAAATCTGAGCGACAAACTACTGAAGCCTTAGGAATCTGGGAAAATTATTTTTCATCTGTAAGAGACTAGACTTAGGGGTTTTCTTGTGGTGTAGGTTGTGAGAGGAAGAAGGAAGCCAAAGTCACTTGTCACACAGCTTGTAGTTCGGTGACAGCAAGAGACCAAGACACTGACAGAGCTTCTAACCCTGTCAGCATTGTAGATGGCCCTTGATAATGGCACCCAGCTGGCAGTGTTTAATGAAGAGGGACAGCACCCTTTTGACAAAACAGAATCAGTCTCCTGTCTTAATACGGGTTTAGATTGAACTAGCTTAACGCAGCAAGTACTAACTCCAGCTATTAAGCACAGGAACATGAAGAAATTCAGTCTTATTAAACAGATTTAATAAACAAGTCTAGAGAATATCTACTTACTGAATATTTCATAACACTTTTTAGAAACAGCAATCTAGAACCACTTCTAAGTTAAAATGGATAGTCACTAGCTAATCAATCCGACTATCCCTGTAGTTGTTTCAGGGTTTCTTCTTTAATTATGTCACTGTCAGTCTAACCCTTTTTATTAAATTAATTTTCAATTTTTGCCTCCATCAGCAGTTGTTCCTCGCAGAATCTTTATGCCCAGAGCCTCTGGCAGAAATAGAATTATCACCTTTAACCATCTTATGTTTATCCAAATATTTAATCACTTAACATTTCTTTGTGTTTTGAAGGGTTTAAACACTCCCTTGTGACTTCCAACCACTTTAAATTACCTTGTACTCCAATGACACTTTTTAAGAGAAAGCAAGTAGTGTTTACATTCAATAATGTGCCAATTACCACTTTTGGCTATTAGCTGAAGATGCCATGCCTAAGGCTTGTAGGTCTACAATGGCAGCCTTCAGCTGTTTTCCAACAGCAAAGGGGCTCTCAGTAGGGAAGTTCAGTACACTGCCAAGAGATACAGGAGCAGGCCATTTCAATAACAGCTAGACCACAAATGTAAACACTGTCAATTAAATTACCTCAGGTCTGTTTTGTGAAAAGATTCCTATATACTGAATGTGAGATGGTTTGAAGCCTCTGTGGAGTAATGCAGAGCCCACAGACTCAGCTCTGTCTGAAACCTGGAGGGGTAGGGGGAAAAAAAAAAAAAAAAAAAAGAAGCGCGCACTTCTGAAATCTCCTTTTCTTATCAACATTGTATAAATACATAGTTAAAAGCAAGTTGTACGGGAAAAACAAAAGGGAAGGGGGGGTTCGCAGCTGAGCCATCACAGCATCTCCTTCGCTCTGTCCTGCTGGCGAATCTCCCTTCCCNGGGGGGAAAGAGAGAAGACGAAAAAGGTTAAGAGCAAGCTTATAATTGCAAAATCCTCTCAACATTATTTTACTATGCCTTGCAAAAAAAGACCAAAAATTGGTATGAATGAGACAGAAGTTTTCTAGGCTATTTTGAATGTCCTCTGTGACTCTGACAACCTAAACATTGCACTGATTATAGTTACTACACTTGCACTCAATATGCAGCAGAAGAGACACTTAATCCAGTCAGACTTGAAAGTGTTGAAAAGTTAAGCTCCCATACACAGAAAAGGCTGTTTCGTTGTATCTGTATTAAACCCAAGAAGTGACCCTGGAATGATTCAACTTTTTATTTCTGCTCAAATCACAAGCACTACATACGCCATCCTTTCTCCCTTCAAAAAGCAGGACAACAAGGAGGCAAAATACAGTTAGTTCCATAAACAAAACTTGGGAAGGCGATTTTCTAAATTCTTTCCACCATAACATGGATTC
The DNA here is from genome assembly GCA_013397135.1 of Pachyramphus minor. NCBI lineage: Eukaryota > Metazoa > Chordata > Aves > Passeriformes > Tyrannidae > Pachyramphus > Pachyramphus minor. Next base: position 622,316 of record VYXB01007645.1, on the reverse strand, counting down.
AAGTCATATGCTAAGTCACATGACTCAAACAGCAAAGCTTTAATAGAGGAGAGGTTGTACCTAACAAGTTCCCAGCAAAGTCATCTTGGGAAACAGTGAGGCCTGCTACACACAGGTGTTTAATGACCTTAACAGTACACAATAGGCAAGGTTTATGCAAATTTGAAGACCAACTGATTAAACTGGAACAACCTAAAAACCACACAGCAGTTAATGGAGATTTACATACAGATATTTTCAGGGATCATGAAGCAGCATGCTGCCAGTCAGAAGCGCGTCTGTTAACACTCTATACAACCATCATTCAGCACTGTGGAGACAAGTTGTCAAGAAGCCCAAGCAACACCTGTAGATACGACTTCTAATCTAAAGTGAGCCTCTTGAAAACATGAACCTAAAGTAGTAGCAGTCTGAGCTTCAGAATACTACTTCAAAGCTGCAGCCCTTCTGAGGTAGTGTCCAAGTTCTAAACAACTAAGCATTGAGATGCTTAAAACTGGCAAGATAACCCAAAAAATTCTGAAATAAAACTGTACTAAACCAAGTGCAGAAGATGCTCTTTTCTCTCCCTTGCACATATTTGAAGTTGTTCCTCTAAGACACTGTAACACGAACTAGAACCTTTCTGCAATATTCTGCTACTACTTTACAACATTTATAAATAATTCGTAATTTTTATATCACATTATCAGATGTTGTATCAACAGTCTCAGCAAGCAAAAGCAGGTCTAACACTAAGTTAGAGACCACTTACCTCTTTATAGGAGATCCACTCATATGGCTGGTTTGGTTTTCTAAAACCTAGACATGGACCATTATCTGGAAAAAAAAACAACAAGCAAAAAGAAGAAAGATAAAAGTTACTCAAAATTTAACTCCAACTCCTCTGTCCTGACAGCACTCTCGTTGTTAAGCCTCTACATTCTCTACAGACACCTTCAGATGACAAACATGGGTTTTTTTCAGGGGTGTAGGGAAGGATAGGGACAGGGAAGGACAGAGACATAGATGTTTACTCAGGCTAAGAACACAGCACAGACTTTATTCACACAACTCTTCTTCACAAGGGGTCAGTTAAATTTGCCTTCCAAAAAAAACTCACATCCAAAACATTTTTTCATATTGCATAGGCAGAGATTCCCTATCCCAAACTCCACTTCAAAACTGCTCAAATACCTAGTTCTTGACATACGGAAAACATTATCTTTAATTTTAAACTTACTTGATACTTGTAAACCCCTCTGGAAAATATCATAAGCTGTTCTCACATCATCATAGTAGTAAACCAGCAGCTCATCACTGTTAAGAAGAGCGGACCTTCGAGCATGTTCACCACCCTAAGAAAATCAATTAGAAAGGTTAAACACACTTGTTGGCTATAAATAAACACGAATTTCTTCAAGGAATAAAAACACTTCATCCATTAAGTTTTGTTATGAGCCTTGGCATATTCTTCTTCAGAGAACTTGAGATATACAAGGTTTCCCAGGACACAGTTTCAAGAGTCAGACTGCTCCCTGCATTACAACAAACCTGGCAAAATCTTATTCCTCCACTACCTATGATAGGACAGAACAAAGGAAAATAACTAAGGACTGTCAAAGGGCATTTTGTCAGACAGTTTTTGTTAAGAAATGTTTTACTCTATTAGTGCAGTATATAGCATAATTAATTTCATCACGCTTTCTAAAAATCATTCCAGCCTCAGAGTTCTCTACACAGAATATTAATGCTGCAATCCTGACTTCCTTTTCTAATTGAGATTACAGAACATAATCACATTTGAATCCGTGGTTTCAAAACCTAAATGATTTTAAGGGTGATCACCAACACCCTAAACAAGTGTTCTCATAAGTAAAATATTCTGTTCTAGATAAAAATAGAACCCTTTAATGCAATTTTAAGTTCCATCTTACAAAAAGGGTTTCCTCCTGATCTATTTAAATGCAGTCAAGACAATACTGCCTTAAGAATTAACATAATTTTTCAGCAGGTGAACATTTACATAGGCTATAACTGGAAGTCAATACAAGAATTTAACAGTTCAGTTTTAACACATTTTTAGAGTGACTGATTAAATAATCCCATTTTATAGCAATCTAAAGCAATCACGTTTCACAAATTGCAGTTATGCAATTACTATTGGGCCACAGTTATTAGCCCTGTTTTGATGACAGACACCTACAAGCAAGTTCTTATCAAAAGAGCCCAGCTGGTTAAACAGAGGGTCTTGAGTAAACACTGCATAAGATTTCTCTCTATCAGTGGCTGTAGTCAATATCTGGCTCTTTCACAAAGTCAAGTCCTGGGCTAACTAAATCTGTGGCTGGATTGTCTATCATCCACAACATCAAAAACCTGTTCATATGCTGTTAGAGGTTCTTCATGGCCATTGGTTTCTTTTCCTGTTTTTGAAGTATCCTGGAAGGCCAGACATCATCTGTATGTATAACCTACATAAACACAGTTTTATCTGCAGAAGATGTCATATTGCCCATGTCCATGGACACGGTACAGAGAGAGGGAAAAAAATATTTTTACACTAAAACAAGTCTAACTTGTTCTAGCAAAACAGTATGTGTAATGCAGTCCTTGCCACTCCTTTGACAGCGAGCAGAAACGTACATGTGAACATGACCCAGAACAAGTTAATGAGCGGCTCACCTCTAAAAGTTTGTAACATTAGAAATTCAAGAGTATACTTGCTCCCAGACCAACATCTACTCTAGAGGAAATTAACAGATCACTCGTACATGTCCCTGCCTGGAAAGAAAAGGAAGACTTTTGCACTGGTTTCTCAGATATCGGACAATCAAGGTCAGCTCCTAGATTTTCCCAGTTTTGCCACCTCTGGAGTTAAACTGAGGAAGATCACACAAAGTGGTTTGTTACCACAGCCACAGGTAACATCAAGTGCAATGTATCACATGTACCATGTTTGAGGTGTTGTAATTTCTGAATCAGGTGAAATACAATATCCTAAGCCATTCCTTAGCAACAGTCAAGAAGTATTTCTTTATCTTCATGTGAGCTAGTCCTGTTTTGATTACAAGCCCTATTACACAGCAAACAAAAGCAGTTTTTGCAGGGCCTGGGACACTAAGCAAATTGGAGGATGATAGTTATCAGACAGCACACTGCTTAGATACAGGACTGATGGCACTGTCCAGAAAAAAGAGAAACTATAACAGACTACTATTGAAAAGTTCTTAGGAGTTTTCAGTAAAGGGAAATACAACCTTTTAAAGCTTTGCTTACTTAGTTCTTTTTCCCACAGTAAGGCAGAATTAACTGGATTTTCAACAGCCTTAGGAATATTTTGCTGCATCAATAACATTGAACTCCTTATGGTCTTCACACAAGGAACTGTGTGTTTTTCAGCAAAATTCTCCCAGATATGCTGAAGGTCAAACCAGGAATGTAAGGCAAGGTTTAAATTAAGTCACCTACTAGAAAACAGAATTGATCTACATTTTGCTTGAAAGCAGCAAGAACTACTATGGTAAGAGCTTGTCCGAATGGTCCTAATCCAGAATATTTGTGCAATATCAAGTTCTATTTGCAGCAAAATTGTCTAAGAATCACTGGTAGTTACAACCACCAAACATCTGAACCTCAGGCTTGGAATACATGGTTGACTTCACACAAGTTATCTGAATGGGACCTAACAGATCTGTCCAAAAGGGCTGCCAGTTTTAACCAAGTGTTCCTAAGGAACTGGGCAATAAATCTGATTAATGCAAGGACAGTTGCTAGTTGCTTATGTAGAGCAGCCCTTCCAGCAGCTCAAGTTGTTGCAGGAAATTAACCCATTAGACATCAAGTAAAATCTTGGCATTGGTTCAGAATAGCAGCAGCTGAAGGAAACAGGTTTACTCTAGAACAGAAGTATATGTTACTCTATCAACTCCTACTCAGGAGTACTAAGAGAGCTGTTTTTGAGAGAGAGACAGGTTTGCCTCTCGTTGACACAGGATGACACACTGTTTAGGATTAGCAGTAATGTCAAAACACACTCTGGGCTCCACCATGCCACAGAGGAAAGTGACTGAATTTCCCTTTACCTGAGAGGGAAGCTATACTAGCAAATGGTGCTTAGATCACCAACATGCATATTCTGAGCAGTAAGTAGTATTAACCAGAGTCTTCAAAACAACCATTTAACTTCAGACATGCTAATCCCTAGGTAAGCATGCAGCAGCTAAAACTGATCATTTCACAGGGACACAAACACACATCTAATCAAGTGATTCTTGAAAGACAAAGACAAGGCATGCTAGAATTCTGGTAATGTATCAGAAGAATGTAGTAAGGCTTAAAAGTTTTCATGAGTTGAATCTCTCTCTCCATATTTGAATGTCTTAAGTGAACAAAAAAGCCAGTCACAAATCCAAACTCTTACTCTACTAGAAAACACTGACATCCTAATATTTATTTCTATTCTACTACGTGCTTTAGCATAACTTGAGACAAACAGAAGTTTAAACAAGATTTAATGTATTTGACAGCCATACACTAGCACTCAAAATCAATAGCCAAAGGCGTTCGTTCAGCTGTCTGTCACCAGTGGAAAGAAAGAGCAGTCTACAAGCAGGCAGATCCAGATGTGGATGTTCTATCCCTGGAAGTGTTCAAGACCAGGCTAAATGGGGCTCTGAGCAACCCAGTATAGTGGAAGGTGTCTCTGCCACCTCTTTGTAACCACATTCAACTAAGTGTGCAATCTCTGCACTTATCCAGCAATGGTTCACAGAATCATAGAATCAGATGGGTTGGAAAGGACCTCTGAGATCATCAAGTCCAATCCTTGATCCACCACCACTGCAGTTACTAGACCATGGCAGTAAGTGCCACATCCAGTCGCTTCTTGAACACCTCCAGGGACGGAGAATCCACCACCTCCTTAAGCAGCCCATTCCAGTGCCTGACTACCCTCTCTGTAAAGAATTTCTTCCTAATATCTAATCTAAACCTCCCCTGGCAGAGCTTAAGACCATGCCCTCTTATATCTTACTGCTGGTTGCCTGGGAGAAGAGACCAACTCCCACCTGGCTACAACCTTCGTTCAGGTAGAGAGTGTTCAAATGGGTTACTGGGTGCTGGCCTACCAAATCAAAGCTTTCCAGAGATGGGAATTGACCTGGAACAGCAATAAATAGGATCTTTTTCCTCCTATATGAAGATAAGAAGATGTGTTATAAGAACATGTAGAAACCCTTCTCCAGTTAGTGACTTCACTTAACTTTGTTAGAGGCCAAGGAAATAAATCACAAGTAAGAATGAAGTCAAATTTTTTTTCTAGTTCAAAATTGTTATTGTTAGTGAACAGGTAGATTAGATATTAAAATGGTAGAGAAAAGGCATTGCCTTCTGCCATGTCTTTTTTGGAGCACATTGTTTACTCCTCAGACACTATTATTTAGGCAGAAAAAAAATGTTAAGACAATTTGAGAGCAGTATTTGATTTTTTTTTTGCCTGTGGAAGTGACATCTTAACATATACGTAAGAAAATGAAATATGTGAAGTTAAACTCTAAGCAAAATGCAGCGAGAAACTGAATCCCAAGCACTGTATTATAGTCTTGTTACTGTTATAAAAGTGCCAATTCCAACAAACACTTGAAATTTGTTTCAAAACTTGTTCTCATTTGATCAGTTTGTTACAGTTTACAAGTTATTAATACTCCAGATGCAGCCCTTAAAGTGAACAAAAATGGATAGATCTTGCTCATTTCAACATGTTCTCCAAGTTTGAACTCCTATCACCTGCTAGCACACCAGCTGTTTTACATTTAAGTTTTATTACTATTCAGTCTTCCTATTAAAATGTATTTTCTAAAGAGGTAATGAAAAATAATGCTATTATACCTCTCTTGCTCTGATCAGAGAATCAATGTTAATTAGTATAATACAGATCAATGATGCATTAAGTAGCTTAGTGAAGTTTCATACCACCAAACAATGATTTCAATCTGAGAATCCAGCAGTGACAAGTAATTTAGCTTGAAGAGATAAAAGCAGTGAACTGAGACTGCTGTCAAGAGTCTCAAACAAATAAGCATTTATCACTGGGTTTATGGACAATTACGAGCCACTGTTTTATCATCTTAAAATGCAGTACCCCCCAAACCTGCTGAGGTCTATACTGACTAGTGAGGCCCCGTGGAAACTTTTCACTGCTAGTTTATTCCAACAAGCAAGACATGGTGCTTTACACGACAATTCAGCCCACTGTCCAAGTGGCTGCTGTCAAGATTAGAAAAGCTCATCAAGCAAAGTAAGATCTAACATCTAGATCCTTACTCTATATATGTTGCTTAAAAAGAGGAATTTTGGCAGTTATCGCATTGCCAGAGCATATTTTTATACTTCGTGTACTTCTAGAGGCAGACCATTACCTGCTAGAGTAGCAAGACTGTTGTGCCAGTAAGTTTACTACATGCTTACTGAGGAGATTAGGAAATAAATGGTACTTACTAAACTTCTGAATGAAAGGGACAAGTAATGTGTCATTCTTCAATCTCAGTATCATGAAACATCAAAAACAGTGCCCAATCTGAGGCTATGACAGGTGTTTGCTTTGCTGAAGCTCAGGAAGTTGACCTACTGTAAACCTCAAACTGCTCTGCCACATTTGTTTACATCAGTTTGTAGTCACATCAACTCTTACGCACAAGAGTCATGTTAATTGCATTTGATATAGGACAACTAGAGGCTGTTTATCCATGCAGAAGAATGTGCTGTAAAGGGAAAGTGCAGTTGAAAGTATATATATATATATATATGTAACAAAATCCATAGTTTCTGACAATGAAGACTACTGCAAAAAGCTGTCAGCTTTCCAATCTTACATTTTTAAGTATCTCCCTTGAAGATCACAACCTTTCAAAGCTGTCTCCATCCTTCAAAAGGACAAGACACCTTGTCTACCCTGAAGAAACACAGAAGTACTCTTGAAAGAATAAGTAATCTTGATGCTGTAGTGAACAAGTGGAAATCAATATAACCACTGCTCAAGAAACTTCAGCCTTGTAATGAGTTGTCTATATTTGCTTATAAAGCAAAAGTTTCTCCCAATCAGATTGTTTGCATGTTTAACTTCACTTTTAAAAAGCCACAACCTAACAGTAAATCTGTCTACCTCTACAAAGCTAAGACAAAAGCTAAGCTGGCATATGCAGAGTTTAGTGGGTGGTTGGTTTAATTTCAATTTACTCTATGGCTGGGATCTCTTGGCAGACTAACATTTCTTCCCACAGATCATCTGAGGACAATTAGTACCCCCTTTGTGCTTGTAACCCAATATAAAGTCTCATGTGTCAGCTATTATACACTAAAAATAACAGTAAAGTATTAGCCTAATCAGTATATACCAGCACACATACTCCGACCTCCAGACCTAATTTAATAGGTCATCACCTAAATACATGGCAAGGAACTGAAAACTACACTGTGCTAATTCTAACATGAACAAGTTTCCTGCCACTAGTCAGATCAGAAGCTTAGTTGTCTCAGCACAGTCTTTTTCTCCCATGCTAGTTATTGCCACTATGACCTCAACCCTCAAGCTGGTTTTCAAATTCAGAAAGCCAAAATAATGAGTTCAAGCCATATTTCAGAAATGCATTGCCCACACACTATAAGTTTAGAAACACTTATGTAAATCAACTGTTTGGTCTCTCTCAATGATGCATTTAAGCTTCAAATTTCAGTGAGCCACAGCATCCATCAAGTGACACTTACCTCTACTTCCACAGACTGCATTGCTAAATCACATGGTGGTTTTAGTGCTTTTGGTCTTGTTGCATACCAGTAGGTCGTGAGAGCAGCAAAGGCACCGAAGCCCATCAGTGTATTTGTTGGAAGTGTGCGCACATACTGTCTGACATCCCCAAGTTCTGGCATTCGTAGGTATCTAAACAACTCATGTGCTTGCATTGCAGTTCAGTGCAGTTGTTCCAATACTGGAATCTGTTGGTATAAAAGAAAGTTGCACAAAAAAACCAAAATCTGAAATCCCCTTCTGATTCCCTGTTGCTGTAGGAGTGCAATAAACGTGTTGTCCTACGGTTCCCACTACCAAAATAACTTGATCTGCTAGTAGGCAGGAGTATCTTTAGACTTCTGTGTTGCAACTAAGTAAGCAAGTAATTATTGGTTCATATTCTAGAAAAACAGGGAGGGAATTTCTTCAGGGTTTTAATATTGCTTTTAACAGAGACTGCATTAAAATTAAACAAACCCCAAAAGTTCCGGTAAAGGAGAGCATTTCACATATATAAAATAGTTATTTGTAGAGTAGCTGTACTGTAAGATTGTTTAAACAGTTAAGTGTCAAACAGGGAAGTCTGGGAGAGGAAGGGAAGGAACATAGGTTATTTTGCCTGCATATAACAGAGAGCATCCTAATCCTATAGTAGCATAGCAGGAGAAGGATTTTTCCTCCTTTAAGTCCAGTAAAATAAACTCTTTCCAACTCTCCCTGCAGTCACACACAGAAAGGTCAGTACAGCAAGCTGCCTTCAGAGCCAATATCGTCCCATAGCTCCTCTATGCTACTAGCAAGTTTCCTATTTCTCCCCGTACCATGCCAGCAATTTATCTTTGGTCATGAGGCAGACTAAAGCAGCATCAAATGAGGCCCAAGGCAGCAGCACACAGCAATATAATCAAGCACAGGAAGCACATTTAATTTGTCACGTTCACACAGAAGGAAGAGCTGCGAGAGGCTGCTCCCCGCCAGCACTCACTGACACGGATATTCCACAGCAAGAACCAGCTGCAGGAAAAAAAAAGGGGCTGCACTCAGCTCAGCTGGTGCTCTCCTCTACAGCCAAGGTCTCCCGGGACGTTTGTCACATGCCAAACCCACCAGCCTGTGCCCACTAGGTGAGAGGTAAGCAGGAGGCCCGCCCGGGGCCAATGGGAGCCGCAGCCGGTCACCCCACCGCCGGCCGGAGGGCACCCGCGCGGGCGGCAGCGCGGCTGGCACCGGGGATCACGGGCACTCGCTCCCACGGACGGCTGGCAATGGGCACTGTCAGCGACCAGCACTTCCCTGCTTGCTGGAAGAGCAGAGATGTATTTACTCAGGCAATTTAGGTCCTAGCCATTTCCTATGGACAATAAAATTAAACAAAGGCTCTAAAGAATGTCAGCAGATGTGTTTAAACAGCTACGACACGCTGGGTATCAGTGCACTGGCTCAGGATGGCAGCATAGGAGGCTCCGAAATCCAAATAGGTAGAATTATATATTAGTTTTAAAACCAACCATATCAGGTTAAAATTTCATAATTCTACAGGAAAATCTCTAGTTTACAGTCCAACCTTGAAATCTTTATTGCTGCAATCAGTTTTCAACCAGGCAACAGAAGATCGGTCTAGTTCACAAAAAGTCTAACCAGTATTTGGAGAAGGATTTGCTAAAGACAGCAGAAAAGCATAAAATTAGTTCAAAGGGCCCATGGTTTCACAATGTTAACAGGACAGGCTGAAGTAAGGTGTTGGATGGGGGTAGTGTCAGGATGGAGTCAAGTTCCATCTCTGGAACAGTCCTGGACCCATGGAGTGCTCCCCAGCCTGCAAACACTGCCCTCTCCCCCCCTCCTTTCCTGGCATAGCTGTACAGCACAGGACTGTATCACCTAGATATGCAGTGCAGGGCCACTACAGAAATGCCCTTTGGCTATTTGCACTGTGATACTCAGCAGACTGTACTCAAAATCCACAACACATCAAGTGGTAGTGATGGAAGTTAACTTCATCTTCCTTTGGCATTAAATTTTTATTAAAAATAAATCAGTTACCGGCTTAATAGTTAGAATATCATGCTGTTGCTTTTCATGCATCAAATAATGTTCATTAGCATTGCACACATGAAAACTACTTAAATTTTAATATATACAGATGAACAGTAAGACCAAAAAAAAAAAAAAAATCACAGCTTTAATATATACAGATGAAAAATAAAAACAAAAAAAAAAAAAAAAAAAAACAAAAAAAAAAAAAAGAAAAAGAAAAACAAAAAAAAAAAAAAAAAAATCACAGCAACAATGAAGTCTCCACTTACAAGTTCAGTTTTGCATATACCATAGACACCATGTCATGAAACTAGAAAAAGGGGGCTTTGACGTGTATAAGGGCTAAAATCAAGCCCAGCTTTTTCTTCTTCAAGCTCCACAAAAAAATGAGTACCTTTGACTTTTAAAGTTGTTTTCCTATATGCATTAGTCCTGAAGCGTCCTGCATACACATTATGATTTAGGAATGCAACACAATTCTAATTACCCCTTAAAAAGGCTGTGCTATCATTACAGCTGACAAGAACTAAAGAAAATATCATTTCATTCATGCAAGATTTCAGCCTAGGTGAAGAGAAGGGATGCACACCACCACTTTTCATTTCCTTGACCAGCTGTTCGTAGAGCAGCCTGTGACAAAAATCCCCTTCTTGAGCAGTTATACCACAGGTTATCTGTTACGCAAGAATACATTTTACTGCTTAAGTTTATATTGATTATATTTTATTATACCTTCTGCCTCATCAGCACAAAAAACAAGGTGAGGGCAGAGTTTTCTGCAAGACTAAGCAACTCCTAGCTTTAACACTACCTATTAAATCACATCAGCTCTTGTTTTCTGTATTTAAGGCAAAGCTAGATGGAACAGGGAGAATAAATTCACATTCTTAACATATGCATCCAAATATGGCCCATCAAGAAAGGATATTTCAGTGCCTCACAGCCTTCTTTGAGCCATCTCTATATTTACTTGGCTCATACTCCAACAACATCAGACATCCCGGGTTTTCACCATGACCAAGGAGAGTGGTTTAGAGCCTTTACACTGAGAAAAAAAGATCACAGTGGAGCTTGGATTTGGATTTCAGTCCTTGTCCTCAAGGAAGGACCCAGTTAAATTTGCTCACTCGAGACAAGCAAAAATTCAGGTCCTGCAATTGCTTCTCACCAGACAGGATCTGGACCACAAGGTGGACTCAGAAGCTCTGCCCCAGTTTACAACACAGTTGGAGACCCAAAGGAAGAAGATCCAAAATGAAAAGTACTAATCTGTTGATACTCAGGTTGCTACACCTACGGAAAAACAACAACAACAAAAAAGCCCCACCACAAAACAACAAAAACACAACCAAAAACCCAAACAAACAAACAAGGAACAAAACAAACAAAAAACCCACCAAACCCTGCAGAACTGACTACGTTTGAGGTCAAAAGCACTTTTTTCTCAATGCAACCAGGAGACCTTTTAGAAACATGACCAGACAGATATGGGAAAGCAGTTTTGATAACAAGGCAAAACTACCTCAGGGATACGTAGCAAAAGCTTCCTGTCCTGACCACCTCCATAGAAACAGTTCCCAAAATCCAGCCCAAGAAGGCATTCCTCTGAACTCACAGAACTCCTTAACCAAATTGATATGTAAGGCTCAGACAATGCCAGCTCTCTCTGCTCATACACGCACACCCTGCAGCACCCAAGACTCATTCTTTACAGCAGAGCCAGTATCTCAAGGCAATGACCCAAGTTGGCAGGACTGTGCCGTTCTTTGCTGCTCCTACTCTCGGCATACAATGGTCTATTTACAGTGGGCAGCAGCCTGCCTATTGTCTATCCATAGCCAGACATCGTTCGAGTGCAATGGAAGAGAACAGGAGCAGCCGTCAGCTTCTGTAGAGCAAAGAAAACAACCCCAAGGACCAATGGCCTCTCTTCCTTTCTATTCTTATATTTAGATGAAGAGCCCAGAGCACCGCAGTTGCCTGCCATAAAGGCAGGTCCACCACATGGTATAGAAGGGGCTGTGTTATTTCTACAGCCTCTTGCAGGCAGGAGAAAGCTACAAGACGATTTGCCTACCTCTTATTGAGAGCAATATGGCACTAAGATGTTTTTCCTATGACATGCTAGACAGAGCCAGCCACCCATATACCTTTGTGTTGTCCTGGCAGACACCCGCCATTGCAGTTTATTCTTTTCTGACTGTTACAGGTTACACTGCACAGCTCCCATAGATCTCTTTTACTTAAGCCTTTCTCCACTCAACCTTTAGAAAGAGCAAGTGCAGAATCGTGTTCTAGCTCCTTTATTACATATCAAAAAGGGTACAACAAATAGCTTTCTCTGGCTATCAACCAGAGAAATCCTTATGTCTGAATAGAATACATAATCCTAATATCAGAGCGCATTTACAGTCAGCTTAAATTTGAGTCAGTCCAACCTGTCCTAGATAAGTGCTCCCACAACTCTCTCCATGCTGGCCAGGCAGTCATCTGATTGCATCACTAGGGAGGTGATCTAGCAAACACCATTTTCCTGGGTTAGTTGTGATGCTAGTTCTCAACTAGATCAACTCTTGTCTTGATGACCAGACAACTATCAGCTCCCAGATGGAAACATGACAGCACAGCCAGGGAAAGTGATGGACTGTTACAATAATACACATTAAGCCATGCAACTCCAAACACTGCATGCAAGTCCTCCCAGGATTTTCTGCCTCTGCCCTTCAGTCAAAGCAGTAACTTGACTGAGGTCTTGCAAATACCTGTGACTTTGCCAAACTGCAGCCAGCAAGCAAACCACAATCACCCTTGAGATACAGCAAAGGAGCTCCAGTATTTGAGATGTGAAGAAGAAGCCCCAGTTTAAGTCCTGTATAACACAAATAGGACAGCAAGATGCCTCCTCTGGGGCAGCCCCTCATGTCATGCATGTGACGGTCTCTCCTCAGCCACAGAAGACTTTCCTAAACAAACCAAGAACTGTTGAACGGTCTGATCCCCTACTCTGCCCTCCTGCTTCACACATACTTCACTCTCTGCCCCTTCCCCAACTAGAAAAACCCACCAAATATCTCATCCAGAATTACCAAGTTCACCAAGTCAAGCATCAGAGTTATAAATCCTCCTTTTAAAGCAGTAACTGACAAATTTACTTTCCTGCAGGAGTAAAAAGCTATTAGTAAGGAACACATCCCATGCTCAGAGAAGAACCATTAGGTCCTTAATATTCATCCCCCCATTCAACTTCTCTTCAGCCCCCTCAGCCTGGCTCTAAGCAACCAGAGGGCATCATGCAGTGCAGGTTCAGCTTCTGTCTCTGCATTTGGGACAAGACAGACCTGCAGTGAAACACCCCAGAAGCTGGACTCAGACCCATCAGTTGGACCACAGTGATTTACTACATAAGCTGCAACTGAAGTTAAGACGCCTGCTGCAACCTTTATGGAGCACTGCATGTGACAGCAATGTCTCAATGCTCTGTTCACATCTACAAGGAAAGTCACAGCCCTGTCTTCAGACATCTGACTGCAATCCTCTTGCAATCAAGTGGAACATCACCTGGAATCTTGCCTCTTAATGATGTCCAACAAGTAATCTGAGTGCACACTAGTGAGGTCACTGGAGTTTATTCAAGTTCAGGAGCAGAATCACATGACAAGAACCTGCTCAATGCCTTTTGTGCAATTACAGTCCTCCAGCAGCACTTGGGAACCCTGTGTATTAAGGAAAACCAATACTCACCACTAAAACCTTTCAGACAATGACTGATTTAAGTTACTTTAGTCCATGCCCATACACACACATCACTAGACAGTCTTACTGATTTCTCACCTTCAAAAACCAGAGAAGATGCTTACAAGTATTTATTTTGCAACCTAAACTTCTATCCATCAGAATTACATTCCCACAACTCTGATTTCCAAGTTTATCTTGGTACTGCTCTGTTAATGTAGCATCAATCCAAATACAGTAGAGATGAAAACCACCCTACAGAAGCAAATTGCTACAAGCCAGCAGCCTTCTTGTGGCTTAAAGCTTGAGTAGATCACACCGACTTATTCATTCTACTCCTCCCAGGAAAAGGCTACTATTCAGAAAACCCAGTATGCAACATCAAGTTAACACATGCTTCAAGTGTTCACCTGAGATGAGAATGAGTTTACTCATTCACCTGAAGTCTTGCAGAAGACAACTTGGGTCAGTCACACTAAGCCCCACTGCATCACACTACACAGTGTTTATATTCAGAAGGTTGTTTTAAAGACATATCCCTTAACTCTGTGAGACTGGACAGATCAATAACTTATGAAAAGCAATTGGTTCACTGAGTGACCTTCCAACACCAGCAGCACAAGAAGTATAACAAACCAAGCAACCTTTTGAACTCAGGTATTAAGGTATGCCTGCATTTCCTCTGAGTCAGTGGTAGTAAGTATTTTCTTCCAGCTTTCCTATGAAACCAATTCAGCCTTACCAGGCTATTATTGCAGTCCAACTGCAGAGGCCAAGTTTTCAAACATGGCACAAACAGTATCAAATTAAAGATTGAGAGTTCTGGGTTCAAGAACAGTAATTCATACAAAAAGGCAGACGTCCTCTGCTGGAAACAGGACATTACACTGTTCTGCTATAACCCGTAAACAGTCTAACTACAAAAGTAAAAACCATTTTTCCTCTACATCTCTATAAAACTATGCAAGCTGTTTTCAGTCAGCAAACTACCAGTAATACTAAGATTTAAATCCTAACCAAAAAGAAGAATTTTACTGTCACAGAATGGTTTGGGCTGGAAAGGACCTTAAAGATTCTTTAGTTCCCAACTCCGTGCCTTGGGCAGGGAACCACATTTTACCCTATGTAGGTGAATAATTCCCAACATGAAAGGCAGAAAGAGAGCAGAAGCCTTGTGTTATTATCAAGTGTCCTTGTTTGAGGAGTCAGACAGGATCTGCAGAAATGCAAGCCCCTTATCTGCAGCCAGGGTCCCCTCTATAGCCTGTAAAGGTCAATGCTGTACAGCAAAGTTTCCCTGAGCCACACAGCACTGTAAACTCCCATGCCATACCATTTGCCAATGAACAAACCCTTGTGCCTCTTACTTGTGAGAATTTCTGTGGAGTTACCACTGGTTGTATTTACCAGAGTAAGATATTTAATGTATCTGAACTTGTAATTTAGCACAGCAGGGAAGCAGGATATGGCAGGCAGTCTATTCATAATACCACCAGAAAACCACTTTATCAAGCAATGTATTCCTTGGGCCACAATATCTCTCTCCCTCTGCTGCACATTCAAAAAAATTCATGCCATTAGTCCCATTGAGTCTACCCAATTCAATCAGTCATATCACTAAGATCTAGAAAAACAAAACAAAGTACAGAAACCTTCTGTTGCCCACATTAGTCAAAGTGGTGTTTTCTTGGAGGGGGGGAAGAGAGAAAGAACAAACTGTTTGCTCTTCCCCACTGTGCAACACACACAGGGCAGGGAAGGTATAACCCACCTCTGTCTCCTCCAGAAAATTCCATGCAGTGTTCACTTCTAGTGGAGTGATGAGACAGGATAACCAGCTGCACTTTTTTTTCGCTCAAGAAAAAGAAGAGTCACTTACCCAGATAACTATTTCAAAGTTGTCCTTCCTTCCATTTCAAATTACTGGCTGTTTTTCCACCAATACCAACCTTGTACTTGTCCTTGAAGCAAAAGGCTATTTGGGGGTTTCCTTCTCAAGAAGGAAGACTTACTTCAAACCTCATGTTGGCCAGTTTGTAGTTGTAAAACAACATCTACCAAATATAGAAGCTGCCTTTGTCATTATAATCATGCAGTCCTCAGACTAGGCTAAGGCTGTTTGCTCAAGACCTTGCATTGAGTATACTACACACAGTTACTCCTAATGACAAGCTTTAGGTTTTTCTCATCAGCCATCCTTCAAATATTTCCATATCCCACTACAAGCAAGCTACATATCTTTAAACTTTAAAAAGTCAGGGAATAATAGCAAGTTTCCATGAGGAAATTTGTGTATCAGTTTTGCATTATTAATACTGCTATTGTTGCAAGAGAAAGGTATTTTTCCTTAATGTAACCTCAATGCCCTCTTACACTCAGAACTTCTTGATTCAAGAAGTCTGATCCGAATCATAGAGCTGATAAATCTCAGCTTGTGAGTTTGAGAGCAAGTTCCAAAGCAGAAAGGCAAATATAAACACTCCTGAGCAGGCTCAGGAGACTGCATGATTCCCTGTAAAGCAACGTGGATGAAAAAGGAAATCTGCTAACATGGAACAGCTCTGTGGTCCGGGTACTGACAGAGAACCATGGGGTATCGATAGCACTCGCTTTAAAAGTCACTCTTTCCTATCACAGGACCTGACCATCATATCTCAGACACTAACCCAAGCGAGGCACATGTTTAGATGGATTACTTAGTCCAAGACCGTGTCCATAATACCCCAGACAGCTCACAGACATGCCCTTTAGAAATTTAGAAGGCTTCAAGTGTTGCAATTCCTGTTCAACAGGAACAAGAAGTGTATGCATCCTAGAACAAAAGCGTCGCGTAACCAGGCTGAATCCCTGCGCTGTAGCACTGCAAGTCCTACCTAACAGCAGGGAAGGCCTACAAAGTCAAAGCCACTCAACCTTCCATTTTAGGCCAGTTTGCCTCACGCTGCGTTTCCATACGCGCCCTAAACTGCTTAAAAAGAAGAAAAAAAAGAAGCTGCTTCAACTACGTGCTGCATTGGTGCCCGAAAAAACAACCTCACTGAAGGCAAGGTCCGGCAGCTGACCAGACCCGAGCCCCCGGGCCAGCCCCGCTCCCTGCTGCTCGGCCAGCCCGAGCCGCTCCCCCGCCAGGCCGGGCCGTGCCGGGCGCGGGGCAGCGCCGGCCCGAACAATGCCCGGCCAGCCCGAGCTGCCGCAGCGCCGAAGGGAGGCCGGCTACGATCTCCTGAGGGCTTTTATGCGAGGGGAAGCCGAGCCGGTTCCGCGGGACGCTGATCCCACTGCGGGACGGGAAGAAAAGCGGCAGCCTGCGGGGATCGGCCGCGGGAC